>OY804607.1:12794776-13035043 GCA_963680895.1 Fragum sueziense
CATTAGCTATCTTGCAAATGAGTTTGGAATAATGATATACGATAGAATTATCTTCTATTTGTTAATACTTATGAGATATATGGCAAATTCAACTTTGTTGAAGGACTTCATCATGCTATATTTTTGATATCAAATATTCTGGAATTAATAGTTTATAACCCTTTTATGTTTGCGTGCCTTCTCGGTCTGGCTGTATGATTTATTGTGAAAATGAAAAGTGTTCGAAAAAAGACGAATTCTGATTAATGTGGGTTTGGCTTTGCTTACCCAAAAGAGGGAGAGCATGGATGGCATTGAATTATCAGAATCCAGTATGCAACTTGAGCATGAGGCATTGGAGTTAACCGACGAAACTTACAGTGCAAGCCAACTATCTATTGATAGAAGGCAAGTGGAGGAGTGTAGGAAGATATGAGGGGGTGACTTCTCTCGCCTTAGTAAACAAAAAATGGGAAAAAAGAGACTATTTTCTTGTCACAAGGAAGTTACCTCAATATATACTCTCCATACAAACATGATCCATAAATAACATAATAGACCTGAACCGAAATTCTAATAAACCTGAACCGAAATTCCATGTACATCTTATCACATTGTTTTTCTTTCCAATAACAAGTTTACCAGTCCTTGCGACCCTCAAAGGTTCAATAAGATAGGTAGAACAGATACAGGAAGGCTAAAAAAGCATGTATTGAGTACAAAAGCATTGGTAAGAGCATTCTGGTCTTTAAGGAGAAGGGCTTTGGAGAAAAATACATAACAATCTTTGCCTCTCCTACCAAACAGGAGACAAAATATACTCAAGTGTCATGATTAACGCAAGCGAGACCTTTCCAAGCCTAACCTAAAAACGCCTGAAGCGAAATGACACCACAATAATTATTCAGATCAGCAACATAGAACCACAGGATATCTCCAATACCTCAGCTCAAGCGAGCTAACGCAAACAGCATGGTCTCGAAGACTTAGAAACCCCTCTTGGGGGAAAGGAGGATAAGATGGTGATGGACATGCTAAGAGATCCAATTGGGCAATAAAACAGAGTACAACATGCAGGTCACAGGTACACACAGATGAGGGAGGACTTAGATGAAACGGAGAAGCAACTGTCAAAGAGGTGTCTAATAGAAAGGAATATACTACCCATATGAAAAGAACAATTGGATTGATGTATTGATTGATTGCGGTTTAACACCCACTTGAACTGCTATGGTCATATCATAGCAGCTGGAGCACCTTTGCGTGGATTTTCAGGTATTTCTTTCCACCAGTACTACCACAATATATCGAATCGGAGCCTCAAACTGCTTTCTCCACAAAGATGATTAGCACCCATTGGTGAGAGACAAATGTCAGAATGTGAATTGGCCAGGCAGGGATTCTAACTCAAGACCCCCTGAATTGATAGACTCGGTTGGTTAGCGGACTGAGCTATCTCGGATATGCCAAAGTAAATGCAAGAATGGAGTGAGAACAGCCATACATGTGCAGCAAGACAGCAAGCTGGAAGGCAGCACATTGAAGTGGCGATGCTTCGTGCACCTGCAAGTTAAATGCGAAACGTTGGAAATGAGGCGAGTAAGTTTATGTGCAGAGACAAGACTGGTGCTCTTAGGGAATTTTATAACATGTCAAGGGTATGACTTTGTTTCAAGGAACAATGGATTATGTATACAGTTGGAGAAGTCATCCTGTGTGAAAGGAGAAGATAATAGGCTGTATGAGGCAGGAGAAATTGGCACCTTTAACTTATTTTTCCTGTCTCGACTATCAAACTAAATCTTAAAAAAGATGTTAGAGATCATAGAGTAATCATAGAGTTTCATATTTTTAGAGAGAATGGGATCGATCGGCCAAGTAATGTTCTGAGTAGGACTATGACTGCAGCTCAGATGAATGGAGATTCCTTATCATAAATGAACAGAAAGGGATGAGGATAAATTGTTCTAGAGAGATGACAGTGAGTCTTACAATGTAAAGAAGCAGATTTTTCTGCGAGACTATTGTTAAGTTAGTAGACGTTGAAGAACTATGAGTGTGACAATTGCTTAGTCAAAAAGTAGAGTCATTTGAATCACAGTGCCTATAAAAAGATGACTACTGATCTGAAAGGACTAAATCAAAGTCCTACTCGTAGGGGTTGTATTCCAAACCTGGACAAGAAATCATGAATAGTTGAAAATATTGTAGCAAAAATGACAAAGAGAAGACAGCATTATGAGTATTGTAACTGAGACTGATTATGCTTTTAGTCTTAGACAGAGGATAAATTTCATAAGAGACATACAAATTCAGACTAAGAGACGGCAAGAAGTTGAAGTCTGACCAACATTTGAGAGGAAGCCAGGATTACGAGGTTCATGATATTGTAATGTATCACTTTGACATCTGCACTTCATGGATTTGTGACATAAACGAAGGCATCATACAGGAAAGCAATATCGGGTAATCAAGTTGGAGATTTGCATGAGAAGAACACATTCAATATTCTTCTAACGAGAAACCCTATAAAACACAGAAAAAAAGACTGAAAGGGTTTAATTAAGTAAATTACAGATATTCTTTTATTGCCCCATTATTCTTTCCTTCAAAAAAGAAAAAATGCCATAATTTCCATTTTACAGGATGCAACGCTGTTGTATCAATGCAGGACCTTGGGGCAATTGTTCGGACCTTGATTTATAACCTTGCCAATCATACCATTTATTTTGGGGCTAAATGGTGAGTGTTTGTGGGATGTACCTACTAAATTTAAGCAAAATAATATAAAAAGATTAACATACGAACTATTAATACTTGACTTTAGGGCTGCGTGATATATTCAATATAAAAGTCATTCAACAATTTGAATCTTAAATTCATTGTTTATCTCAGAAGTATTCACAAATTAAAGTCAATTTTATCAAAAAGGGTCAAAATTGATTGTTTAAATTCATTTGAAATATAACTAATGCAAGTTAGCTTATATGCATACATGCTAAAAAGAAGATGGACAGACTTTATTTTGATACCCAAATTGTAAGTCTACACCAAGAACGTGGTAAGTTATAGCTTTTTCTCTTGCTACACCTAACTGCTTTTAAATTAAAAGAAAACATGTTTCCATGGAAACGACACCTTCTTGCATATCCAGGAATAATGCAAAACTATTGTAAATACATTTTTGAGAATTTTCCTTTTTATAATTTTCTGAAGCCTAATAAAGGAATACAATTATTGTGTTCTAATATTGGGTTTCAAATCTGTAAAATTAAAAAGTTATTTAGAATTCAAAAAATGTTTTAAATGTTTAATTTTAAGAAACTTATTATTTTTCCCCTCTCCAGTAAATTTTTACAAAACATAGTTACAATAGTTTTGCACTAAGCCCTCGGTATTGTTATTCAAACTAATGCTGTAAAAAAAGCCTCAAAATGCTTAATTATTTTGTTGTCATGTAATGTTACATAAAAATATGATATAGTCTTTCCATACAGTTTGAAAATGCTGTGTGTATTAGATACTCCCTATTCCCTATTTATAAGTTGTTTTTTTTTAAATGTGCATATGCAAATAAGCTAATTTGCATCACTGAAAACCATGATGAATGTCTAAGCTTCATTTTGATATCCAAATTGTAACTGTACACCACCAACTTAATTAGCTATTGCTTATTTTTCTGTTTTAAACTTGATAGAAATTGCAAAAAAATCAAGAAAAATACTAATTAAATCTTTAAAATCATACATATGCAAATTAACTAATTTGCATTACTGTGTTGGAAAGTACAGAGAAATGTCCAGGCTTTATTTTGATACCAAAAGTGTTAATATATATTCAGAACTATGAGAGCTACAGCTGATTTTCCAGCTGCACTCGCGAAAAATAATGCTAATTAAATTGATTATTCTAATTAATTCTTCATTATAATGCATATGCAAATTAGCTAATTTGCATAACTATTCTAAAAAGTAAAGATGGATCTCTAAACATCAATCTAAAACATTAATTGTCAGTCTACATCCAGGACTTAGTGAACAAAAGCTCTTTTTCTTATAATACCTTTTAAACCCCTTTTTCAAGATATGTTGCCATGGAAACCGCACCCTATAATATGATTAAATGCACTCTGATTCAGTAAAATGACATTAAAATGCCTAATTCTATTTTGTAAATGAAAATCTACATATAAAAAGTGAGTAAGTCCTTCTATAAGGCTTGAAAGAACTACATATATCAAATATTCATAAATATGCAAATTTTTCGGCAAAATTTAAAAAAATCACTAAAAATCATGCATGCAAAAATATCATATTTGACTGATGTATATTAAGGAGGGATGTCTAGGCTTTAATTTGATACCAAAATTGTTAATGTAACTAACAAACTAAGTGAGTAATAGCTTATTTTTGTATCATATTTTAAAAAAACGACGAAAATTTCATCAATTTTTTTAATTAAATCCTAAAAATCATGCATATGCAAATTAGTTAATTTGCATATGCACATACCAAATTCAAGAACAATGTCTAAGCTTCATTTTGATACCAAAAGTACTGATCTACTATATCTGTAAGCAGAGATATTGATGTTTTTTCAACTACTGTCATTTTCTCAAAAGCGCATAAGGGTTGCCATGGAAACGGCGCTGTTTCATATAGCGGGAATGAGTTTTTTCTTGGGGGCACCTCTGATTTTCAACAAGTAGGACCTAAGGAACAATTTGGCACCAGTGACATTGTTCTTGAATTTGGTATGTGCATATGCAAATTAACTAATTTACATATGCATGATTTTTAGGATTTAATTAAAAAAATTGATGAAATTTTCGTCGTTTTTTTAAAATATGATACAAAAATAAGCTATTACTCACTTAGTTTGTTAGTTACATTAACAATTTTGGTATCAAATTAAAGCCTAGACATCCCTCCTTAATATACATCAGTCAAATATGATATTTTTGCATGCATGATTTTTAGTGATTTTTTTAAATTTTGCCGAAAAATTTGCATATTTATGAATATTTGATATATGTAGTTCTTTCAAGCCTTATAGAAGGACTTACTCACTTTGTATATGTAAATTTTCATTTACAAAATAGAATTAGGCATTTTAATGTCATTTCACTGAATCAGAGTGCATTTAATCATATTATAGGGTGCGGTTTCCATGGCAACATATCTTGAAAAAGGGGTCTAAAAGGTATTATAAGAGAAAGAGCTTTTGTTCACTAAGTCCTGGATGTAGACTGACAATTAATGTTTTATATTGATGTTTAGAGATCCATCTTTACTTTTTAGAATAGTTATGCAAATTAGCTAATTTGCATATGCATTATAATGAAGAATTAATTAGAATAATCAATTTAATTAACATTATTTTTCGCGAGTGCAGCTGGAAAATCAGCTGTAGCTCTCATAGTTCTGAATATATATTAACACTTTTGGTATCAAAATAAAGCCTGGACATTTCTCTGTACTATCCAACACAGTAATGCAAATTAGTTAATTTGCATATGTATGATTTTAAAGATTTAATTAGTATTTTTCTTGATTTTTTTTGCAATTTCTATCAAGTTTAAAACAGAAAAATAAGCTTTAGCTAATTAAGTTGGTGGTGTACAGTTACAATTTGGATATCAAAATGAAGCTTAGACATTCATCATGGTTTTCAGTGATGCAAATTAGCTTATTTGCATATGCACATTTAAAAAAAAAACAACTTATAAATAGGGAATAGGGAGTATCTAATAAACACAGCATTTTCAAACTGTATGGAAAGACTATATCATATTTTTATGTAACATTACATGACAACAAAATAATTAAGCATTTTGAGGCTTTTTTTACAGCATTAGTTTGAATAACAATACCGAGGGCTTAGTGCAAAACTATTGTAACTATGTTTTGTGAAAATTTACTGGAGAGGGGAAAAATAATAAGTTTCTTAAAATTAAACATTTAAAACATTTTTTTGAATTCTAAATAACTTTTTAATTTTACAGATTTGAAACCCAATATTAGAACACAATAATTGTATTCCTTTATTAGGCTTCAGAAAATTATAAAAAGGAAAATTCTCAAAAATGTATTTACAATAGTTTTGCATTATTCCTGGATATGCAAGAAGGTGTCGTTTCCATGGAAACATGTTTTCTTTTAATTTAAAAGCAGTTAGGTGTAGCAAGAGAAAAAGCTATAACTTACCACGTTCTTGGTGTAGACTTACAATTTGGGTTTCAAAATAAAGTCTGTCCATCTTCTTTTTAGCATGTATGCATATAAGCTAACTTGCATTAGTTATATTTCAAATGAATTTAAACAATCAATTTTGACCCTTTTTGATAAAATTGACTTTAATTTGTGAATACTTCTGAGATAAACAATGAATTTAAGATTCAAATTGTTGAATGACTTTTATATTGAATATATCACGCAGCCCTAAAGTCAAGTATTAATAGTTCGTATGTTAATCTTTTTATATTATTTTGCTTAAATTTAGTAGGTACATCCCACAAACACTCACCATTTAGCCCCAAAATAAATGGTATGATTGGCAAGGTTATAAATCAAGGTCCGAACAATTGCCCCAAGGTCCTGCATTGATACAACAGCGTTGCATCCTGTAAAATGGAAATTATGCATTTTTTCTTTTTTGAAGGAAAGAATAATGGGGCAATAAAAGAATATCTGTAATTTACTTAATAAAACCTTTCAGTCTTTTTTCTGTGTTTTATAGGGTTTCTCGTTAGAAGAATATTGAATGTGTTCTTCTCATGCAAATCTCCAACTTGATTACCCGATATTGCTTTCCTGTATGATGCCTTCGTTTATGTCACAAATCCATGAAGTGCAGATGTCAAAGTGATACATTACAATATCATGAACCTCGTAATCCTGGCTTCCTCTCAAATGTTGGTCAGACTTCAACTTCTTGCCTCTCTTAGTCTGAATTTGTATGTCTCTTATGAAATTTATCCTCTGCCTAAGACTAAAAGCATAATCAGTCTCAGTTACAATACTCATAATGCTGTCTTCTCTTTCATTTTTGCTACAATATTTCAACTATTCATGATTTCTTGTCCAGGTTTGGAATACAACCCCTACGAGTAGGACTTTGATTTAGTCCTTTCAGATCAGTAGTCATCTTTTATAGGCACTGTGATTCAAATGACTCTACTTTTTGACTAAGCAATTGTCACACTCATAGTCTTCAACGTCTACTAACTTAACAATAGTCTCAGAAAAATCTGCTTCTTTACATTGTAAGACACTGTCATCTCTCTAGAACAATTTATCCTCATCCCTTCTTTCATTTATGATAAGGAATCTCCATTCATCTGAGCTGCATCATAGTCCTACTCAGAACATTACTTGGCCGATCGATCCCATTCTCTCTAAAAATATGAAACTCTATGATTACTCTATGATCTCTAACATCTTTTTTAAGATTTAGTTTGATAGTCGAGACAGGAAAAATAAGTTAAAGGTGCCAATTCTCCTGCCTCATACAGCCTATTGTCTTCTCCTTTCACACAGGATGACTTCTCCAACTGTATACATAATCCATTGTTCCTTGAAAAAAGTCATACCCTTGACATGTTATAAAATTCCTAAGAGCACCAGTCTTGTCTCTGCACATAAACTTACTCGCTCATTTCCAAGTTTCGCATTTAACTTGCAGGTGCAGAAGCATCGCCACTTCAATGTGCTGCCTTCCAGCTTGCTGTCTTGCTGCACATGTATGGCTGTTCTCACTCCATTCTTTCATTTACTTTGCATATCCGAGATAGCTCAGTCGCTAACAACCGAGTCTATCAATTCAGGGGTCTTGAGTTAGAATCCCTGCCTGGCCAATTCACATTCTGACATTTGTCTCTCACCAATGGGTGCTAATCATCTTTGTGAGAAAGCAGTTTGAGGCTCCGATTCGATATATTGTGGTAGTACTGGTGGAAAGAAATACCTGAAATCCACGCAAAGGTGCTCCAGCTGCTATGATATGACCATAGCAGTTCAAGTGGTGTTAAACCGCAATCAATCAATACATCAATCCAATTGTTCTTTTCATATGGGTAGTATATTCCTTTCTATTAGACACCTCTTTGACAGTTGCTTCCGTTTCATCTAAGTCCTCCCTCATCTGTGTGTACCTGTGACCTGCATGTTGTACTCTGTTTTATTGCCCAATTGGATCTCTTAGCATGTCCATACCATCTTATCCTCCTTTCCCCCAAGAGGGGTTTCTAAGTCTTCGAGACCATGCTGTTTGCGTAGCTCGCTTGAGCTGGTATTGGAGATATCCTGTGGTTCTATGTTGCTGATCTGAATAATTATTGTGGTGTCATTTCGCTTCAGGCGTTTTAGGTTAGGCTTGGAAAGGTCTCGCTTGCGTTAATCATGACACTTGAGTATATTTTGTCTCCTGTTTGGTAGGAGAGGCAAAGATTGTTATTATTTTCTCCAAAGCCCTTCTCCTTAAAGACCAGAATGCTCTTACCAATGCTTTTGTACTCAATACATGCTTTTTTAGCCTTCCTGTATCTGTTCTACCTATCTTATTGAACCTTTGAGGGTCGCAAGGACTGGTAACTTGTTATTGAAAGAAAAACAATGTGATAAGATGTACATGGAATTTCGGTTCAGGTTTATTAGAATTTCGGTTCAGGTCTATTATGTTATTTATGGATCATGTTTGTATGGAGAGTATATATTGAGGTAACTTCCTTGTGACAAGAAAATAGTCTCTTTTCCCATTTTTTGTTTACTAAGGCGAGAGAAGTCACCCCCTCATATCTTCCTACACTCCTCCACTTGCCTTCTATCACTAGATAGTTGGCTTGCACTGTAAGTTTCGTCGTTAACCCAATGCTCATGTCAAGTTGCATACTGGATTCTGATAATTCAATGCCATCCATGCTCTCCTCTTTTGGGTAAAGCAAAGCCAAACCCACATTAATCAGAATTCGTCTTTTTTCGAACACTTTCATTTTCACAATAAATCATACAGCCAGACCGAAAGGCACGCAAACATAAAAGGGTTACAAACTATTAATTCCAGAATATTTGATATCAAAATATAGCATGATGAAGTCCTTCAACAAAGTTGAATTTGCCATATATCTCATAAGTATTAACAAATAGAAGATAATTCTATCGTATATCATTATTCAAACTCATTTGCAAGATAGCTAATGCAATTAAGTCAGCTAATCTGCATAAGTGATCAAAACAATAAAGATGGGTGTCTAAGCTTTATTTCGATACCCATATAGAGAATCTGCACCCAGGACTTGGAGAGCATGAGCTATTTCTCCTGCCCTCTTAACTGTTTTAAGGAAGATAATATTATGTTTTTATGGACCTTCTTGCATATTGTAATTCAAACTGATTTTGTAAAACAGCCTTAAAATGAAAAATTATGTGGTGAACATGAAGTGTTACATAAAAATATGTTTTAGTTCATCTATACAGCTTGAAATCACTCTATGTATCAAATATATGTATTCCCAAATGTGATATATTTCTTTACTTAAATTATATTTAAAAAGATATCAAAAATTGTGCATACGCAAATAAGCTAATTTGCATCACTGAAAACCATGATGAATGTCTAAGCTTCATTTTGATATCCAAATTGTAACTGTACACCACCAACTTAATCAGCTAAAGCTTATTTTTCTGTCTTATTCTTAATAGAAATTGCAAAAAAATCAAGAAAAATACTAATTAAATCTTTAAAATCATACATATGCAAATTAGATAATTTGCATTACTGCGTTGGAAAATAAAGAGAAATGACCAGGCTTTATTTTGATACCAAAAATGTTAATATATATTCAGAACTATGAGAGCTACACTTGCGAAAAAGCTGCACTTGCGAAAAATGATGTTAATTAAATTGATTATTCTAATTAATTCTTCATTATAATGCATATGCAAATTAGCTAATTTGCATAACTATTTTAAAAAGTAAAGATGGATCTCTAAACATCAATCTAAAACATTAATTGTCAGTCCACATCCAGGACTTAGTGAACAAAAGCTCTTTCTCTTATAATACCCTCTAAGCCCCTTTTTCAAGATATGTTGCCATGGAAACCGCACCCTATAATATGATTTAATGCACTCTGATTCAGTAAAATGACATTAAAATGCCCAATTCTATTCTGTAAATGAAGTTTTACATATACAAAGTGAGTAAGTCCTTCTATAAGGCTTGAAAGAACTACATATATCAAATATTCATAAATATGCAAATTTTTCGGCAAAATTTAAAAAAATCACTAAAAATCATGCATGCAAAAAATATCATATTTGACTAATATATATTAAGGAGGGATGTCTAGGCTTTAATTTGATACCAAAATTGTTAATGTAACCAACAAACTAAGTGAGTAATAGCTTATTTTTGTGTCATATTTTAAAAAAACGACGAAAATTTCATCATTTTTTTAATTAAATCCTAAAAATCATGCATATGCAAATTAGTTAATTTGCATATGCACATACCAAATTTAAGAACAATGTCTTAGCTTCATTTTGATACCAAAAGTACTGATCTACTATATCTGTAAGCAGAGATATTGATGTTTTTTCAACTACTGTCATTTTCTCAAAAGCGCATAAGGGTTGCCATGGAAACGGCGCTGTTTCATATAGCGGGAATGAGTTTTTTCTTGGGGGCACCTCTGATTTTCAACAAGTAGGACCTAACGAACAATTTGGCACCAGTGGCAAAAAGTCAAGGGGGAGGGGATGCATGGTAGGCCCCACTGGCCCCCCGCCTATTAATCATATCCTTCATATTCAATGTGTTTGCCAAAATCAATTGAGTTTTTATGTCCATGGCAAAATATAGGAAAAAAATTATGGCCATATAACATGCAAAAGTTGGAAAAAATATAGGAAAACACTGCTCAAGTATGTCTATTTTCTGGATTGATTCAGAAAGGCTAAAACAACAATCTATCTATGTATCCGTTTACTGACAAAGCCTATCACTTCCCGACAGGCTAATAACTCAGAACCTTATCACATAGACAAAAGGCCATGGAAATTATATCAAGTAACCCATTCCCAAACAAGACTTTGTTTTGACTGCTTCAGAACAAATAGTTTGGGAAAATATTGAGATGATAGAAGAAATCGCTGATAATCAGCGATTTCTCCTTTTATCTCAATATTTTCTATGCTTTGACATACATATTTTTTTCTTTTACCATCGATCATTTCAGCGTCTGATAATTCTTTAAATGGGATCAATCCAAAATTTGGTCGTTTGGGAAAAGGGTAAAGATTGCTGAATGACAAACGAAGTCTTGCATTGAGTAAATAAGAAGACGTTTATACGTTTATTGTGAAGTACGTCTTAATTAGTTGTGACAAAGGAGACATGCCTTATTGATTGGAAAATAATCCTGGAAAAGCATTTTCCAAAGAATACTTAGTTTTGACATAATTTAAAGAAAAATCTTTGAAAACACTAGACAACTTCAAAAATCAGCTGATATAAAAATACATTGAAGACCAAATTAGATATCACCACTTTTCAACAAAAACCTCGTAACTGCAGCTGAAAACACGCTGCAGCTATGAGGTTTATGTTGAAAAGTGCCGATATGACATCCATCTTAAATTCAACATTTTTTTTCTTTTTCTCTGCTTCAGATAAATTGGTTAAGGTTTGGCAAAATAATTGACGATTTTCTGAAATTGATGTGTGGCATGATTCCCCGCATAGTTCAACAACTCCTGTAAAATAGTGGCGCGACCGGTATACCTAACCATGGGTTCCTGATATTTGTAACACCAGTACAAAAACCACCTACCAGCCGAAAACCTCGTAACTGCAGCTTACACAAACTACAGTTACGATTTTTTTTTATTGAAACGTGACGAAATATCCATTCCACTACGGTGTTTTATAACCAAATGATCCATTGCTGAGTGACTAACGACTTTTGTCAAATGTCAGAAAGGATACTGACATGTGCAGAACACGGTTCGAACCCACAACGCCTGGATTGAAAGACTCTGGCGGTACCGATTGGGTTATCTGATTAGGCCCAGAGGGAAATAGTCGCAGGCGTAACCCCTTCCTTACTGACTGAGCTTGTGTGGATACAGAAGTACGAAATGAATTTGGGATGTTTGAACAATTACCAGATGACAAAAATTTTACTCTTCCAAATTCAAAGATGTTACAGACGTCAATTCCAAGCGAAAATAAGTTTGTATTTTTGGTCTTTTATTTCATAGAAAAATGTGGGAAATGATGGAACTGTTTGTTATCAAACAGCGTCAACGTGTGCCAATGGTTCAAGGGTCATTTCTCATACTACAGCTTAAAAGGATATCCTAATAAACTGTTATCTCAAAGCAATGACCAGATCATTGAGTCATATAAAATGATGTTATAGCCCTATAAACTTTATATTTATGACAAAATAGTCTGACCGTTACTTTAATGTTTTAATCATTATTTTATTGTATTGTAGTTATCGTAATTCTAATTGCAAAGAAAACAAATTTAGGGTCGTGTCCTTTTCATTTACCCGAACCATTACTTCTACGTATGTTGAAAAAAGAAATCGTCGCTTTTCAACGGATACCTCGTAACTGCAGCTCCTTTTAACCCTTTCCCAAACAGGATCTGGTCTTGGCGTCCCTTGACGTAGAGAAGACTTGGGAAATATTGAGACAAAAGAAGAAAATGCTGATTATCAGCATTTTCTTCTTTTGCCTCAATATTTTTATACTATATTGTACTCAAATCCTACCTTTATCAACACTCATTTGGTTTTCTGCAACATATTTTTAATTTGACCACCCGAATCTTGCTGTTTGGGAGAGGGTTAAGCTGCAGTTACGAGGTTTTTGATAAAAAGCAGCGTTCGAACTACTTTTGAATAGTTAACCGCGTTCTCAAACTACAAAAAGAGCTTACGCCAGGGGCAAGTAATCACTGCTACAGCGAAAATCACGTGATGCTAGTATGATCACATGACACGTGTCAAAATGATTGAATTTTTGGCACTCTCGTGTGTTATCGGGGAATATTCGCGACGTAAAATGTATTTTCAAAATATTTGTTTCTAGAGTTATTCTTATTTTAGTTCTCATCTAATACCAAACGATCTTGAAACATTGTCATTGTATTTAGGCCTACTTTAAAAATGCCACATTTTAAAAAAGATGTCCACATTAGGAATAATCTTGACATTGAAAGAATCTATTCGCGATAACTGGGAAGGATATTTCCTTGTCCTATTACATGAGTTGTTCAGTAGAACATGTAACTCTAACCAACGGAACCAAGAGCCATACAAAAATCAAATCAATATAATCTGGGTATTAAATTACTTAATTGTGACGTTGATGTATCGGTGTCATGTTATCCCTGCAGATAAAACCCCTCTCAGGACAATCAGCTTTACGTCAATTTGGAAACCATCGAGTTAACCCTGTTTTGCCAAACAACAAAAACTTTGACATGCAAACAAGAAAGACTTCGACAGTTCGGAACCTAAAGCCGTTATTGACAACAATATATTGTCGATGCTTCTCAACAAAAACTTAAAACAAGTTGCAGTTACGAGGTTTTTCTTCAAAAGCGGCGTTAAATCTTTCTCAAACTTCCAACATTATAGGCATATTGACTCAAAACCTGGCATTGCTATAAAATTAATGTTGAATTGTTGGAAAGTCTACAAGACAACATTTTATAGTAATGGGACTGCTTTGTACATGTAAAACATAATTGGTCTTAAAAACATGACGGTACCTATTTTGGGAATATATTTTTTGAAAATGCTTTTTATAATTATTATCCCTACGAATCAAACCATTTTAAACGTTTGAATTTGAGGTTAAGAAGGAAGGAATCATTTAATCGTATGTGGCCGATTTGAAAAAGAAGGAGAGAAGGCGGAAAAGCGTCAGGGATTTCCTTGTTTAAGCAGATTTTTTTAAAATCAGCTGATAAAAAGTTATTGGCGAACAACTAATTGTTTTGTTATAAGGTGCATCATTTAAATCGCTACTTTTCGTCAAAAACCTCGATATATCGTATATCGTCGAAGGGGGGGGGGGGTCAAAACATCGTAACTCAACCTTTTACAAGCTGTATCAACGAGGTTTTGACCTCCAACGAACAAAATGTGTCACAGTATTCCCGCCGTGTGTATATTTTTTTTACATATCGCCTATTCTGAACGAAAACCTCGTAACTGCAGCTTAATTTAAGCTGCAGTTACGAGGTTATCGTTGAAAAGCGGCGATTTGTAGAAAAGACCATCATTTTGCAGGCTTCAAAGTTTCCAGGAATTCATGACAGCAAATTTATGACGGCAAATTTATGACAGCAAATTTATGACAGCGATAAAATTGATTGATCGTAATCACTCGCTCGCACGCTGATGAGAGTAACCATAAAAAACGACAACGCTGATTAGAATAGTCGTAAAGCTGGTCAGCGATTTTATGAAAAGCTTTTAACCGATGTCGTAAAGAGGCGGGAAACGCAAATGAAAATGAATCCTATGCCGAACGACAAAATATTGGACAAGTCGAATTTGAAAGGTGTTGCAGATGAAACAGGCCAATAGGAAGCAATCTAATATTGATTGGGCTAAAGCCAAAGTTTCTGAATTTTCGGGGGGGGGGGGTAATTTTGATTTTCCCTTAATTTTCAGTGTGAAATAAGAAAAATTAGGCATTTTTGGCATTTTTGGACTTTTTTGGAAGAGGGAGGGTGGGGGTGGGAGGGGGTTTTCGCCCCTCATAGTCCCCCCACTGTTCCTACGAACCTGTGATAAACGCTAAAGGATAGAGTAATAAAAACAGAACATTTGAAATCAACTGTATGGAAAGGGAAAGGTGGAAAATACCTCTTATCTATCTCAGTATATAGTTTCTTCTCCTACGACGTGGAATCACATACCCCAACAATTCGTCTCTTTTCTACGAAAACCTCGTATCCTCAGTTTAATTTAAGCTGCAGATACGTGTTTTTTTTTTTTTTTTTTTTTTTTTTTTTGGCAGGAAAGCTGCGAATTGCAAAAAATTACTAATAACTTTGTAAAAACTTGACCGATTTGAAAGAAATCAAAGCCGAGGAGGCTAAACTACAGTCAAGGGACATAATCATTCGCCACCCTGCAGATTTTTGCATAAATTTTACGCATAATTTTAGACTAAAACTGATGTTAAATCCTCATTTTTTTACACACACCACAATATTTGATATTATTTAAAAGTATAACCAATTGCGGACAAAATCTGTATAAAAACTTTTTTTCAAATGGTTCTGAGACATGGTTGCTAGGCAACCCAAGAAAATCAGTGAAAATTTCTGACCAGCCTCTATAATATTGTTGCCATGGTAACATAAGATTCACGAAAAATATGACTTAATGAAAAATCGATCTACAATAGATAAACAATTTAACTATTATGTTTGCGGGAATATCCATAAAGTTTCCTTTGAGAAACAAATGTTTGAAATTTAATTTTCGTTGCAAATATGCCAAAAATGCAAAATTTACATAGGAGTCAATAGAGCGATGCATTTTTCTGCGGTAACTTGGTCAAATTAAATTGTAGTATTTTGTATGTAGCCATCCAATCTCGTGAAAAATTTGTCACTTTTATACCTAGTATGTTTTGCATATTTTCATTTGCTTAGTTATCAAAAAAGTCACGATCTGTTGTCATGGCAACGAGTTTACAGAGGATTGGCAGAAATTTTCACTGGTTTTCTTATGTTGCCTAGCAACCATGTCGTTAAGACATTCCAAAAGAAATTTCAAGCAGACATTATCCGGTAATGTTTATACTTTTGAGTCACATCTATGTTTTTCTGCTAAGTGAAAGAATAAAGGTTCTGTGACAGTTCTAGTCCAGAAAATCACTCAATTTTTCATTGAAAAATAGGTGGGTGGCGAATAATTATGTCCCATGAGTGTATGTCAGGAATTAGATAGACGTGGTAGATCTGTTTTACATAGGTCGGCTGATAAAATTTTAAAGGCGATAATTTGTTTTATTTGGTTGTCAATAACTTTTCATCAGCTGATTTGTAAAGGATGTACTCACTGTTGGTGAACTCGGCCAAAGCGATGGACGTTTTTCGCTACAACAAAGTATAGATATTTTGCGTTTAAATGCGAGTTTAAAGATTTTTAACTCTCATTGCAATGAATTTGGTCTAAAAATGGACCGGGTTCACCGTTATGTAATGACAAACCGTCGGTGTTGTTATAGAATCTCGTAACTATGGCTTTATCTAAGCCGTAGTTACGAGATTTCATAACAACACCGACGGAATACATTGTTCGCGAAAAACGTCCCTCGCTTTGGCCGAGTTCACCACCAGTGGTACTGCGTCCATCTAATTCCTGACAATTTTCCAGCTTCTCTGCTACAAACCAAATTCAAATTGGTCTAAATTTAACGAAATTATTGACGTTAATTTTTGAGTCACGTGATTCCCCACCGTGTTCTCTGTTACGCGATTTTTGTTTGAAAAGCGACGATATGAAAGAGGGGGGGGGGGGGGGGGTCGCGGCATAGAAACTACTACAGAGTGTCCCAAAAAAAACGGAACCCTAATTCAAAGTCAATTTTTTTAAAGCGTAAGCGAAAAATCTATTTTTTGAATTTGCAGTACTGAAGATACATTATTTTTGCATTTGTGTTCCAAATTTCACTTAAAAATATGCATCGGTTCAAAAGTTATGAGCAAATTAATAATGACACTAAAAAGCCGATCTGACATGATATTGATTTTTGCGTCTTGTTTGTTCGAGAAAGCGCACTTACGGTCAGCTGTTGAATTCTGTGTCGTTGTACGTGTATGTACCGATTTTCTCAAAATTTAATATGTACACGTTCTGTACGTTCAAATTGAGTCCATAGGGTGGTTGTTTGAATTAATTTCAAATTATTATGTGATTCATTTCACATGACGCAGTTTTAAACTTTTATTTTCATAAATTACAAGCTTGATATATTTCCTAAAAGTAGTCTTGTCTTATTTTCTTGCATAGTTTACATTTCTGTGGACTATGATTTAATTCTTTTTGGTGAATTTTGTGTTATTTGTGTTTTGCATAAAGGTCAGTGTCAGGTCAAATGAAACCCGTAATACTTTTCAATTGAGTGGTGACCGGCATGTTTGTCAGAAATAAAATAAGTGCCTATGATTATCATTCATGAGTCTGTGATGCACTTGGATATTTGTTTGTATTCATTTTAGTTACATGAACAGTTTATCTATTAGCAAAAAAGATGAAATGAAAATGCACTATTGTGAATACAATGTTTCAAAATCATTTTTGTATTGTATTGAATATATAAACCAATTGAATAGCGTCAATTTATTCAATGAGTGTAGGCGCGCGGTGCAAAACGAAAAGATCGATATCGTGTTAAAATGGGTTTCCGGGTATATTCATTTGAATGCCAATATTTTCCAAACTAATCATTATTTTTCAACCAAATTTTAACTGCTTATAGAAAACTGTCGTTTGCTATTGTATATGAAAATTTTGTGGAGAAATTCTAATTGATACATGAGAAATGTACTTTCAAAAATAGGTTCCGTTTTTTTTGGGACACTCTGTAGTATTTCCCAAACAACTGAAAGGTAGATCTAAATTGAACAATGCTGTACAGCGGAAGCGAGATGAAGCAAATTGGTGAAAATAATAGAATGATGGTTATCGGCAATTTCTTGAGATAATATACCTCACGATAAATAACCTGGCAGAGCAGCTCATGCTAATCGAATGAGATGCTCTGCCATGTCATTTATCGTGAGGTATAACTTGGCGGGAAGCATTGAAAAACCAATTTTTGTTTGTTTTTCTGTCAGATTGTCTCGTCTATTCAAACAAAGGGAAATAACTGTAATACTTATCCACAATGTTTTACCTTCTTATCTCCCTTACACGTTTTCATCATCAAGTTTTGGTATCATTGAAGCGGGAAATGTATTAAGAGAAAAAAAATATCAGTCGTACGTGCTCCTGTGTGCGGTCTGTGTCTAAAACGTAGATATAGTCGCGCGATGCACGCACGTGCAACGTACGATTTTGGTTGACGCAACCACGACGCAGACTGCACACAGCAAAGAATTGACCGAACAATTCTTTAGCCTCTCATATATACAACCCGTTGTGCGTCTTTATAAGTCGTACGTTTTAAAAAATCTGCGAAGACGCACGACTTATAACGAGGCATGACGTGTTGTAAAGCCTCTCTTACAACCCGTCGCGCGTCTTTTTAAATTGTACGTTTTAAAACCCTGCAAAACCGCACGATTTATAAAGACGCACGACGGGTTGTAAAAGCGCCTCAAAATATGTACATTCAAAGCAGGTCAAAAGTATGAATCTCTTTCGAGAAAAGTAAGCATTCTTTGTGAATTTTCTGAAATTTCAGTATATCGTTTCCTGCCTCACACGCACGCTTGTCGTACGTCCTCCGTACTTCTGCCTTGCGTGCTCTTGGCGTTCTAAAAGAAGCAGAATTGTCGTAGCAAAGAATGGTTCAGTCCATTCTTTGCTGCATGCAATCTGCTTCGTGGTTGCGTCCACCAAAATCGTACGTTGCACGTGCGTGCATCGCACGACTAAACGTACGTTTTAGACACAGACCGCACGCAGGAGCACGTACCGGTTGTAAGAGAGGCTTAAGAGAGGCTGTGTTGTCCATTCTTCAACCCATTACCACTTAGTGGCACCTTATGATGCCCTAAAACACAGTGGCTTTGGAAAACATTGTGGGAAATGAAGCAATTGCTTGTCACAAACAATTCCTTCGTTTCAACAATGTTTTCTACTCGGAAAGATAAGAAAACGCAAGAATTCATTGCCTTGAATTATCACCTACAGCGCATTTCAATTTGGACCGCCATACATATTCGCCTTTTGGGAAAAGGTTAAAACAAGAAAAATACGTTTAATATGTGAAACATCATTAGAATTGGTAAATATTTAATAAATTTTCAAAACAACACATTCAAATAGGAGAAGAGATCAGAAAAAAACAGTTTTTACTTTTAGCCATTTCCCAAACGACAAAATTTTAGGGAAGTATAATATGAAAGCTGCCACAGACGACAAAATGGATGAAAATAATCTGCTGATAAAGAGAAATGACAACCAAGTAAAATTTAACTTGGTCGTCAATAAATTTTCATCAGTAGATTTTCAAAGAATCTATTACATACAGCAAACTCATGATGTTTTTGTACCTTCCCTGATTTAAACCGAATTAAAACTGGTCACATTAAGTTAGAGAATCACTGACGACTTTCTGACATTGAAGTGTCACATGCTTCCCCGACATGATAGAGCAAAATCAGCATGCACAAACATAGCTGCAGATAAGATGGGGTGATGACCTTTAAAAAGGAATATTCATCAAACTGTATGTTGTGGGTACTCATTGGAATCGTCTCATACCATGATATACCGCAACATAGGGTTTGAATTTGAAATAATAGTTTTAGAATGTCTTCACCCCCTTTTATATGCACAAACGTGCATCCTGATTCCATTCTTCACTACTTACTGGCTTTGATATAGGATAACAATGAATAAATTATCATCTAAACCCCTTCCCAAACAAGACCTGTTTTTGAGTTCTTAGCCAAGAGGGTTTGTGAAAAATTTGTGACAAAAAAAGAAAATGCTGATGATCAGCATTTTCTTCTTTAGTCTCAATAGTTTCTGTGCTATATGGTTCACAAATTCTATTTATTTGTATTCATTTTGTCGTCTGCAGCAGTTTTCAAATTGGACCATCCTAAACATTGATTGTTTGACAAAGGGTTGAATGTGGACAATTCCAAAAATTGAGATTTGTGCGACGTCGGAATTTTCGGAAGACTTTGGAAACATTCGGCTGTGGAAAGTGCCGTTTTTGCTAACTCGTGACGTGTCCGTATAGATCGGATACGTTACGAGTGCTTACGACGTCGCCCGAAAAAAAAGTCGTGTGAATCTCATTAGCAGTGGGCTTCCTTAAACACAAATCAAAAGCACGTTGAACAATGTGTATATGGCAAATAGTTAACCTTTTCCAAATGGTAAAAATTTAGAATGTGCCATTTTGAAGATAAAATAGTGTTTGGGTACAATATACCACAATATAAAATATTGAGACAAAAGGAGAAAGTGCTTAGTATCAGGAATTTCTTCTTTTGCCTTAATGTTTTCCAATCCTATTTCTACCAGGGCCTTGTTCAGAAAAGGGTTTTATTAGAGTTGCATCTGATTAAATTACAGTCGTAATAAATGATAATTATATATAATAATACAGAAAATAATAACAAACATTTTCAATTTATACTATTCTACTTGAAACATGGTGAAATCAAAAAGAAAAGAATATTCACCAAAAACATAGAACATAATCCAATATCACTTATTCCTGATTTTTTGCAAATTGTATCTATATTTCAACAATCACAAATCTCAGTTTCTACATATTTTCAAATCCGGACAAAATCCGTGATTTCACAAAGAAACAAATACATGTAAATCTCTATACACACACATATAAATGTTAAAATCGGGCTTCGAACCCGTAATTTCCAAGATTAGCTTGCTCGGACCACGCTGCGTGGGTGGCTCCGTCCATTTCCCCCGCCAGTTTGTTGTCACTGCGCAACTGGTGACTCCTTCCGCCAATCGTCGCTTTACATTCTGGGCATTTACTCTCGACAGTGGCGCCACCACAGTCAGCAATAGCGTACACATGACCTGAATTTGATATGACAGTTATTAACAGACTATTAATTGTTAATTGTTAATTGCCTTTTAGCGCGCATAGTAGAACAAAATTGGAAAACACTGAGACAACTAAATGAAATGCTGATAATCACCGTTTTTTTCTTTTTTCATTTTGTCCTATTTTGCGTTATAATATCAAACACACATTCTATCTTTATCGGCATTTATTTCGCCGTCAGCAGTGGTTATCAAATTGGACAACACCAACACATTGCCCTTTGGGACTATTCTTCTGTTAAACATTTACAAACATAAAAACAAAATACCATGTACGTGTGTTAGGGCATCAGTGCTCCCAAATTTCATCTAAATTGCTGCTTTCTTGTATAACAAAAGGTTTTCATAACTAAAATTATTTGATTTGTTGCTTTTAAAATGTATCGAATCAAAATCAAGAATATGACTTGTCTGAAAATGAGCTACAAGTGAGAACACAAAATTGGAATATAATAGAAGTGTAATTATCTTACCATTCGGACATTTGAACCAATGCCCCTTTGGAAGTGCCATGGCCTCTACAATCATAAGTTTCTCATCCTCCGATACGCCTATACCACTATAGGTCTCCTTCAGTAAATCAAGACACGCTTTAACGACATTCTGATGTGCTTCTACAAACTTCCCACTCCTCGTCAGAAGAGCCTCAGATTCCCTTATTTTCCGTTTTAGTTCCAGCTCAATAACCTTTCCCTGATCTTTCAGTTTCATTTGATAATACAACAAACTGAAGTGCGCTTTAGATCGAGCTAATTCAAGCTGGAAGTCGTCAACTTCTTGTGCCGTCATATAACTCCTTTCTTCCATGACCCAGTCGTACAGTTGACGTAAGTTTGCAAGTCCTTTCTTCTTTTCTGTTATAAACAATACACCAGTTAGCTTTTTCCATTCAATTTCTTGTTTCTCTATAGCCCTGATGAATGCTACTTGGTTCTTTAATGCAGCAAGCGAATGTTCTGTCTTTGGCTCTGGCATACATTTTAATCTTTTCTTGAGTTCATCTCCTGGAATGGCTTGAATATCTATTAATTCGTCCTTGATGTCATCTTCCAGATGTTTTGATCTGAGCGTATTTGAAAGCACCTTTTCCTTCACTGCTTCTATCTCTTGAAGAGTCCTGTTGATTAAAGTTCCATAACGCAGGTTTCGACGTATTGGTGTATTACATATTGGACAGCCTTTCAGTTTTATTTCTCCTTCCTCGACTTTAGTGTCCATGTATGTATCCATTGCCTTGTATTCTACAATACATCTATTCTTGCAGTCTTCTAAAACCACAAAACGAGCGTCTGGTTCATCCTCATCACCGAAAAATATCGTAGTGACCTTTTCTTTATCGCATTCTCTGCAATCATTAGGGCATTTTTCTCCACAAAGACCAATACACTGATGTCCACAAGGGAGCCGCTTCGTACAGGGTTTGTCACATCGTGGGCGATCGCAAGGCTCATGACAGAGTCGACTGCACTTGTAGTGCTCGCATTTCCATTCACAAGGCATCATACATGGTGAGCAAAGTGCCCCACAAGGCTTGTTACATCTGCTGTGCTCGCATCTGTTTTGACAATCCTCTGTACATGGAGGACAAAGATTGCACCTGTCTTTACATTGATGTCCACAAACAAGATCTCTCCGACACATGTTCTTGCATGGTCTATGTAGTCTCTCTTGGAAGCAGGATCCACATGTTCCGGAGCAAAGATGCTCACACCCAAGAATACCATTACAAGGGTGTGGACACGGAATGGAGTCATACAGGTAGCACATTACTTCGCCTGAGTGTCCGCACGGCCATTTCTTTTCTACTGGATATCTGCATCTGCTAGTACAAGCACTTCCACAGTTGCTCTGGCATTTATGGCCACATTCTAACGTTTTACGACACGGCTCCTTACATGTAAATGTGATTGGATCTTGATGACATGGTACCATCTGTGTATGGCCACATTTTGGTATTTCCTTCTCCACCAATACTTTACATTTATCGCACTTTTGGTAACATTTCTTCGTGCATCTATGTCCATTTTCACAAAGGATCTTATTGCAAATTTCAACACAGTTGTACAGCGTATGATCCCTGTCATTCACATGACAGAACATCTGACAAACATGGCCACATTCAAGTCTGTAGTCACATTTCTTGCTACATCCGCCCTCTGGCGCTTTGTCAAAATCTGCCGCCTCTGTAGCTACGATTCCGTCATCGTCCGGATGGTTCTGACAATACAGCATCAGTCCTGGTCCAATTCTCTGTTTCTTCTCCATGTCAAGCTTTATATCTTTCCATAGTTTTGATTGTGCTGCCAGGAGGTTAAAGTTCCCTATGACGTAAAAACCTTTCTTCGCCCTTGACATTGCCACACAAACTCGATTACTAATTTTCAAGAAACCAACGCTTCCTTTATCATTGCTTCTTACAAGCGACAGCAAAATGATGTCATTTTCTTCACCTTGGTAATTATCTACAACCGTAACCTTCACCCCTTCAAAAATACTCTTTGGCATCATTCTTTTAAGACAAAATAGTTGGCCAGAGTAAGTGGTCAAGACGGTAATCTGTTCAGGGTCATAACCTTGTAACAGCAGGTATTTGCATAACGATGAAATGTAAGCTGCTTCGTGCAAGTTGGAGTGACTTCTCATGTCTTCTTCTGCCGTTTCTGGGAAGTTGTGATTGATGAAGAAGATATCACTGGATATGCCTTTGATGGAATCGTATTTTAGAACATCTTCGTGATTGTAGAGCTTTTCATAAATGTGCTTCATAAGCTCGGCAATCTCCGGTCGCATTCTGTGTTGTAGCGCTAAACAATCGCATCTCACTCCATTTGAAATCATCCTCTCAAACAATGACACGTCCAAATTGTAGTCCTTTGCAAGGTTGAAGACTGTTGGGTTCGGCTTCAACTGCTTGTGGTCGCCAATCAAAATCAAATGTTCACATCCTTTGCTCAACGTAGTGACAATGTGGGCCTCCAAGACTTCAGCTGCTTCTTCCACAACTATGATTCTAGGATTGATCTCTTGGAGCACAGACTGATATCGAGCTGCCCCAGTGGTTGTCATGCCAATAACAGTAGAGTGACGCATGATCTCTTTGTCTTCCTGCATCAGAGCTTCCTTGTATTGTGTAGCAGCAGTTTCGTACCCGTTTTCTTGTTCCTCAATCTGTTTCCAGAGATAGTCTGTATACTTCTTTACCCAATATCTATATAGCCGCCATTTATCCTCGATTCGCATATTCCACAAGTCTGTAATACGACCCGCTTCTTCAGTCGTCATCGTGTGTGCCGAGGCAAGATTTCTCTGGATTTTTTTCTTCATTTTCTTTTTCCCCTTTCTCTGCATTTGCCATTCGCCGTCGTCAACATTTTCTGGTTTCTCTTCTATGTTTTCGACATTTAGAGCAACTGCTTTGAATTGCTCCTTGGCAGCTTGTTTGATTTTCCGTTCGTTGGCTTCTCTTCGAGTCTCAATAACTATTGGTCTCACGTTTTCATCGTCGCTTTCATCTCTATTATTCAGATGTCTTTGAGCTTGGATGGCGTCAATTTCATCTTCGACCTCAACAAACTCGTCGATTATTTGCTGTTGTGGCTGTTGGACAGGATTGGGGACTTCAGCGCCAGCTACATCGTCTTGTACATGTACAAACTCAGCAAGAGTTCCGAGCTCAAGCCATTCAACTATTACAGAAACGTTAGGCTGAACAAATATTTCTGCGTTGAACAGAATGTATTGAAATTGGTCTATCAGTAAACCGTAATGGCGTTGTCCCATAAATGGTTGTAGAAAATCCTCGCTCAGAATTTGCGTTGATGCAATTTGGATTTTGACACTTGTTTCGTTGATCTTTGTATAATGTTGGTCCATCACATCTTTAGCATCACGTCTAGCACGGAATATGTGGTCAGGTACAGATCTTGCATGTCGGAATCTTTGCCTAAAGTTGTTGATGTTGTAGTCTTTAAGAGCTTCACTATTACTGCGTCCACCAACACGTAAAATATCCCCTTTGTAGAATTTCAGTATGCCTTCCAGAAACTGATCAAGGGCGTGGTTTGTGTAGCAAACTATCAACATAGGCTTGAGATTGGTTTCGCCTGTAATAGGATCCTTGCTCCACAAAGCCTTGTTGTGTAGAAGGGCTTTGACGATTTTCAACCCTATATACGTCTTCCCGGTTCCGGGTGGTCCCTGTGTTATAACGAATTCTCTCGTCAAGGCAGTATGGATGGCTTCGTACTGGGATTCGTCCAGATGAAGTAGATCTGCGGGTGGCCAGGTCTCTCGTTTAAGAACGGATACTTCACGTGCTGGTTTGGATGCAGCACTAAACGTCTGGTTCTTTTTACCAACTACTTCTCTACCTAGATTCTTTAGGCGTGTATCATCCATGATAACAAAATCATCATCAACGAGTGGCCGAAGATCTATCTTCACATTGGCAGCTCTGGAGATATACGCGGGTGGTTTGACTTCGTTATCACATTTCACGATGTAGTCTTCAAACGGTAGATCCCCAGCTCGAATGTTCTGAAGGCCAGCTAGGTTATGTCTGTATGATTCAAAATAAGCAGTTGTCTCAGCCATAGTGAATGTCGTACCAAGCAATGTCTTCACGGTTGTATGGTCAACTTCAAATCTGACTTGAACGATTCCCTGAGCAAGTAACTTCACATCTCTGTTTACAACCGTCGCAAAGTACAAAGTCTCGAAAATGTCAGGAGAAAGGCACAATAGTGACCCATAAATCAACCTTTTGCTAGACTGCCATCTAATTTTAAGCCTGCTGACATCAAACTGAAGCGTGTAACAGATTCCACTGTCTGAGCAGTAAGGGGCGATAATCCTCACACTGTTATATATACGAACATCCTGAAGTTTCTTCTTTTTCTTCCGCTCATTGACCGTCTGAATGTACTCCTCGATGCCATCTCTTAATGGTGCAACGAAGTCTTCACGTAGAAGTCGAAACTGGACATCGAGGTAGTGGTCAAGGTCATCGTACTTTCCCTTTACCTTGTTGGCTCTGAGATAATGGTCGTCTGTAATCTGAAATACATTTGAGCTAGGATCTGGAAAAACGTCACTTTTAGCATTTGAGACAGCCATGGTTCAAGATCAGGCTGTGCCTAGGTGCAGTCTAACCTGGATCTATGTTACTCTCATAAGCATGCAACAGACCATGGAGAAGCTATTGGAGAACAACATGGTTCCTGATCAGACTGCGTGTATACGCAGGCTGATCTGGAACAAGGTTGGGCTCAAAAGGGCATTTTTCCAGATCCTGTCTCATTTGAAACTCGTTGTGTCGAAGTAGTAGGGAACGTGATTCAACTTCGACTTATCCGGAATTTGACTCATCAGATGTTTGTTTTAATTCAATTGTAATGATGTTTAACCATTTTTCGTGCGCAACAAGTATGATGATTAAAAGAATATAGTATGAAAAGGAAAGAAACGAGATATAAATTTCCCTTTCCGACTATATCTAAATGGTTGTATGACGATTTTGTTTCAGATTTTTGACATCGGTAATTGAAGTTGGAACCACATAGACTTTTCGACTTCGGGAGAAATTCAACTAATCAGGTGTAGATATATCGAACGCCAACTGTCGTTTGTTTCATAATTTACAACATTTCACCACTTCGAATTATAGTTTTTACAAATGTATTCTTACTTTAAAATTTAACATAGATAAAAAAATGAAATGTATGTTTAGGAAGATTGGAATTGTGTATAATAAAGCATGAACTGATGTGACAAAAGAAGAAGATGCTAATCATCAGCATTCCTTCTTTTGCCCCAATGTTTTCAGAAGCTGATGCGGCTATAAGTTGGTCTCAAATGAACTTTGTTCTAGATTACATCATATCAAGTCATGTCAATAATTAATGAATAACTCATACAGTGATGTAACAAAATGGTTTCGGAGATTTTTTATGTTTGAATAGGAGAAATGCTGATTACCAGCACTATCACCTATATTTCAATCAAAGTAAAGAAAGTACTGTTGGGAAGCAAATTTGTTAATAATGTAGGCATGTCCAGAAGTAGAGTACTTTGATTAGGTACTTTGATTATCCATTTGAATACCTTGAATACTTTGATTCCATGCTAGAAATGTTGTATCTATTTTTAGCACAACATTGATACTGTATAATTATCGTTTGTGTAAATTAACTATTTATAGCTTTGAATATATATTTGATACTTCAGTAAGCTTGACTGGCCCATTTACAAGGAAGGCCTTTGGACTGATCTTTTAACCATAATAAAGCAAATTACTAAGTCGGTCTTTATTTCTCTTAGAGACATGATTAATTGAATGTTTCATTTTCAGTCACACAATTCAATATCTACCTCATTAATCTTTGCTTTTGATAGACCTATTTATAGTGAGGAGGACCGGAAGATGTTGTGTGGTATGCGCAGAGAATGGTATAGTACAGAGAGAGGTGGCTGCTTAGAGAAGCAAATTTTGCTTCCCAAAACTGTTTCAAAGGTTAAGCTTCAGAACTTGAAATTATATTCGTATGAATAAAGTGACATAACTCCAGATTTGGAAGTTCCCTCGTTTAACACTTTCGCAAACGGCAAAATTTGTAAGCTGACCCTATTTGAAAACTGTTACAGTACAGATAATATTGAGACAAAAGGAGAAAAAGCTGATTGTCCGCATTGTCTTCTTTTGACTCAATGTTTTCTCAGACATTCTCTGTTAGAGACGTCAAATCCAGGTCTTGTTTAGAAAACGGTAAAATGAGCATAATTTCCAAACAAATATATACCTCCATATCTGCTGTTTGAGGGAAAATCTCAATCTCTCGAAAGTCATTCGGTGGTCCTTGTAGATCTTTCTCAAGCTCTCTGTCCTCTCGCTTGGTCTTGAAGTTTGATCTATGATCAAAATAGCAGATAGATGAAACATGAAGAAAGAAATGTGCATTTCTATGGAAGCCCTGGAGGGTCATTTTGCATTTTGAATTTTGACTTTCTACTTTTGACTTTCGACTTTGCATACACGCCTTGTAGAGAGTCAAAACTCAAAATGCAAAATGACCCTTCAGGGCTTCCATTTTCAAAAAGTCGAAAGTCAAAAGTAGAAAGCCAAAACTCAAAATGCAAAAATGACCCTTCAGGGCTTCCATTTTCAAAAAGTCGAAAGTCAAAAGTAGAAAGTCAAAACTCAAAATGCAAAAATGACCCTTCAGGGCTTCCATTTTCAAAAAGTCGAAAGTCAAAAGTAGAAAGTTAAAACTCAAAATGCAAAAATGACCCAGTGCTTCCATTTTCAAAAAGTCGAAAGTCAAAAGTAGAAAGTCAAAATTCAAAATGCAAAATGACCCTCCAGGGCTTCCATACATTTCAGCTTCGTCTTTGTACTTTTTGTTGTATTATAATAGTAAAGGTTCTTTTTAAACCATTTTGTATATTTACATGTACATAATTCGTTACTTTAAAAATTAAAATATTTTCTGAACCAGCAAAAAGTTTATTTTCATATCAATTGCTACGTAATGAGACGTGGCGTTGTATTCGCACTGAGAAAAGCAAGCTTTACTATTATACAATTTTAGTGTACCCAGTCATCCTATGTAACCCCCACCAAAAAAAGAGCGAAAAAAGAAAAAAAAAACGATATAGTCATCTGTCACCTTAAGGTGAACTAAAGAAATATTAATGACCCACCGTTTAGCACGTTCAAGAAGTCTATCTTTAAGGACTGTAAAGTCGCTAAATCTCGTCACAATGTCTTCATCAATCACTGTAGAGCTCAGGCTTAGTGTGTCAATCACGATTTGAAGTACCGCGTGGATTCCTGAAAACAAAAAAAAAGTTTAATCAATCCATAAAACGCAGCTAATTAAACAAAAACCAAACAATGATTGCAAATGAATTGGTTAAAGAATGAGTCAATTACAGTCCAGAAACATTTACGCAGGACATCAGCATAATGTAATGACCCCACTTTGGCAATGTTTGTTTAACAACTAACGGACTTGCACACGAAAATTAAATTGTCCTGGGTTAGTTTTGGTGGACCATTACTTGAAACATATTTACAAAATTTACCTTTTTAAACAATACAATTTGAACTAAAAGTACTGTAATTTTGTATGTCATGATTGGAATCTTACAGGTAGTAGATACCTGCAACATTCGAACAAATACATACAAAATTGTGTTTAAATTAACAACGCTTTTAGTGTTCCATTCGACTACACAAAATAGAAAAATGTAAACACGTGCCATTATATAGAGACCGGACTATACGTCAAATGAAGTTAAAAGTCACCAACAGAGCCTTTAATTTTTTCAAGGCATAGATATGTATATATATTAAAACCTTGTCGAGGAGGAATTCATTATATCTTACCTAACAATTCTGTAATGCAGTTTGGGTTTTTCCCGCTCAATTGTTCCATGATGGTAATCACGTCTTTGATTGGCTGAACCATTGACTGACGTCGTCTTTCGGACTGTTCTGGTATCATCCCCATAAAGTATCCAACCGAAGTGTTGAAGAAACCGTTCTCCTTAATTGCAATGAAAATCACGTTTAATGATTCATTTGTTGAATTACAAGCAAACGCATTTGCAATAACAGACAGTAGCAAAGGTACAGGACAGGAAGTCATGGCGTCTTTCAGACCTTTTATCGAATTAGATAAGGTTAACGCCACCACACTCGGTTCCTCGTCTTGTAATTTCCTCAATTTGTCAGCAGTTAGTCTTTGTCCCTGGCGACCACCCTGACCTTCACCCCGACCCCGCCCACGACCGGCATTACGACCACCTCTTTGACCACCACCACCACCACCACGGCCTATATCTCTTCGAATTAGTTCATTATCCTCATTATGCTCGCCACGATTGACAACATGACCTTGACCTTTACCCCGGCCGGCATTATGCCCACCTCCTCGACCCCTTCCGCGACCTTCACCTCGATTAACACCATCACCGTGTTGATTATTTTCACCATTTCTCCTCATTTGATCATTGTCACCATCTAGCTCGCCAAGATTGGCAGCTTGACCTTGCCCTCTGCCCTGACCTGAATCACGTCCACCTCTTCCTCCTCCACAGCGACCTTCGCCTCGACGAACAACATTATCACGTGGGTTATTTTCACTGTTTCTTGTAATATGATCATTGCCATCAACAGATTTAGCATCGATGACTGCTGGACCTGGACTCCTATCACTATCGGTAGCAGGGATTTCAGGATTTGTCTTGTCCGCTCTAACTTTTCGCCTATTTCCATCATTATCAGCAGTGCTCCTTGGTGTATTTTCACCTCTACCCCTGCCTGTGCTATTTCCACGTTTTCCACTTTCATCCCGCATATTTCGAGACGCACCTCTTTTGAAATGAACATCTTCTTTACCTAGTTGTTCCGGTTTATTAGCTGTGGTACCCAAAATATTCTTTGCACGGTCATTTGTAGATTCTTTATTTATATTTGTTTCATCTTTTCTTCGATCTCTCCCATTTCTTTCAGTTGGATCTCTTCCTTCACGGACATGCTTTAGTGGCGCTGTTCGTTTGTCATCTTTTTTCAAATTCTCTAAAGACCCATTCTTTTCTCCTTCTTTACCTAGTTGCTCCGGTTTACTGGCTGTAGCACCCAAAATATTCTTTGCACGATCATTTGTAGGTTCATTCTTTATATTTATTTCATCTTTTCTTCGATCTCTCCAATTTTTTTCCGTTGGATCTCTGCCTTCATGGACATTCGTTAGCGGCCCTGTTCGTTTGTCGTCCTTCTTCAAATTCACTGAAGACCCATCTTTCTCTTTTGGTTTATCTTGTTCAACTTTTTGTCCATTAATATCTTTTTGAACAGACTTATTAGGCGTTTTCGCACGTGCACCATTCATCTCTTTACTTTCTTCTGTAGCAGTCGATGCCTTTGCTGGTGCAAGTTCTTCTTTTAATCTCTCGAATCGAAGCGCGTATGCTGCTTTCAAATGCTCCAATCGGGCTCGTCTCAATTCTTGCAATTTTTCTTCCGCTTTAATATCGTTTACATTATCCAAGTTCTGGGTTCTATAAGAATCAGAAAGGAAAAAATTAAAACATTCAAGTTCATTGGTTTTTTCTGTGCATGTAAACCGTTTTCCAAAATATGACCCGGCTTTGACTTCCTTACCGGAAATAACTTGGGTGGGCATTTACAGAAAGAAAGATAGTGCTGAGATTTCTCATTTTCCCTGCTTTAACATGCATGTTTTATGTCTTTAATATATATTTTTATTTCTGTAATAATTTCCTTTCAAATTCGATTGGTTTAACTTTAAAAGTTTGCTGCTTGGAAAAGTATTACAAAATCATTGCATTTAGTAATTAACTCCTTTCAAATTCGATTGTTTCGAAAAGTATTACACAATCATTGTTTTATGTCATGCTACCATTTTACAGTTGCAGGGTTATTGTGTTCTGTGGTCAATTAACCTTTTCCTCACAAAACCTGGTTTTGACGTCCTTAATAGACAATGGGAAAACATCGAGACAAAGGAGAAAATGCTGATTATCTGTATTTTCTTCTTTTGACTCAATGTTTTCTGTCCTAAGTTAAACACAAATTCAATCTTTACCAATATCCATTATGTCGTCTTTAAATTTCGAACGCCCTAAAATCTTGCCATTTGGAAAAAGGGTTAACCCTTTCCTTAACAGATAATAATTATTTGGATATTTCCAATTTGGAAGATTCTGTACACAATAAATGGCTGTTGATAGAAATACGATCTGTAAATCTTATATAAGAAAAAAATTGTTGAAGCAAGGAGATGATGCTGGTTATCAGCATTGTAAACTATATATGAGGAAGTGATCTTTTCAAAATGTCATCATTGACAACAAATTGTTGTTTATCAAGCAAGGGCGGATATAGTCAAATTTTAATACTCGGCCAATGCCAGGGGGGGGGGGGGGGGGATGTCCCTTCGATAAAATTTTCATTCGCCAGGAAGATAAGAGTACATGTAGATCTAGATAACCCATTACCACACAGTGATGCCTTTTGACTCCCTAGAAGATATAGGCCTTAGAAAACAGACCCGTAGGAAACAATTTCATAGTGGGTGGGCAAAAGCCCCCGTGTCTGAATATTTGGGGACTAACTTGGATTATTATCTAAATTTCCCTTGCAAAATACGGAAAAATCGGCGTTTTTTACCAAATTTGGGGAGCTTAGCCCCTCCCTAGCCCCCCTGTTCCTACGGACCTGGAAAACATTGTGGAAAATGAAAAAAAAATACTTGTGACAAGCAATTTCTACATTTCCCACAATATTTTCTACTACAAAAAAACAACATTGAAGAATTCGATCACTTGATTTTGTCGTCTGCACTATGTTTGGATTGGGAAAAGTCGAAAATTTTGTCGTCTGGTAATGCATGGGTGGATCTAGAGGCGGGGCGGGGTGTCCGGACCCTTTGGCATTTGCCGAAAATTTAATTTTGACCACAAGAATATAGTGTAACGTTGCATATTTACAACATTTTAAAAGCCATAATTTGGTCTTGGACCCCCCTTGAAAAAAATCATGGATCCGTCCTTGCACAGTGACGCATTTTGACTCCCCACAAGATAAAGGCCTTAGAAAACATTGTGGAAAATGAAGAAATTGCTTGTGACAAGCAATTTCTTCATTTTCCACAATATTTTCTTCTACAAAAGACCTAACATTGAAGAATTCAATCACTTGATATTGTCGTCTGCAACATGTTTGAATTTGGACAAGTCTAAAATTTTGCCGTCTGGTAATGCATGGGCGGATCATGGGGGAAGGGGGGTAGGGTTGGGGGTATTCGGACCCCCTGGCATTTGCCGAAGATTCTATTTTGACTACATGAATTTAATGTAACGTTGCATATTTACTACATTTTTAGCCATGCTTTGGGCTTGGACCCCCGCCCCTGGAAACAAATCTTGGGCTTGGACACCCTGGCAAAAAATCCTGAATCCGTACTTGTAATGGGTCAACCTTTTACCCGTATGTCTTTTGGGTAATGTTCCATATGACTTTCAAAAATGTCGTACTTGTACAATGGCAATGAATTTTGTGCTAAAAATAGACTGGGTTTACCGTTATGTTTTGTCAATTGATAAACCGTCGATGTTGTTATGAAATCTCGTATCTTCGGCTTGATTCAAGCCGTAGTTACGAAATTTTATAACAACACCTACGAAATTCTTTTTGTTTGTACGATCTTACGTCACGGTGTACTATATAAATATCACATGACTCTCAGGGCAATAGCACATATTAGAGAGGTTTCGATTTCAAACTTGTACGTGTACGTGTACGTGTACTTGTAACTACACGTACACGTACACGTTTCTATCTAGGGAAGGTTTCGATTTCCAACTTGTACGCGTACGTGTACTTGTAGCAGGTGATTTGGGAAAGGGTTAAAAAACTGTACCCGTTTCAAAACTAGAAGTGTTTTTGGAAAGCACCAGCGGAAAAGAAGAAAATTCCAGCATTTTCCCCCCAATTCCAGATCTACCCTTATTGAAAAACTTCAGCAAAAAATATTAAAAATGGTCAGAATTTCCTTCGGAAACTTATCTGAAAATGACAGTAGATCTATAAATTTCAGTTTAATAAACTTGATATAGATCTACTAAGTTTGAAAAGGCGTCAACTACATAAAATCCTATACAGGGTTAGTGGGTAAATACTTGCGGTACTGACTCTATGTACTGGCATAAATTGGGTTAGGAAAGGTCGTTGATACGACCTGTATTAAACACGCTGTAACTTTCAAACTATTCTTGTTAGGATACCACTCACAAGTATATTCTCATTAAAAATGCATGAATTACCTCATGCATTCATTTAAACACCTAGAAACTGTACCAATTAAGAATAAAAAGCTACAAGTTTTTACTTACGTGTAAACCGACCTTTACAAGTTTTCGACGTGTAGCGAGAGTGATAAATAATCACAAAGTGATGACGTCATAGTGACGTTTCGCACAAAAATTACTCGTACACGTAGAAGTAGGCGTACAAGTTCGGAATCGAAACCTCTCTATTATCTACCCGAGACCGGTAATATTGACCGAGGCTTCAGCCGAGGTCAATATTACTGGTTCGAGGGTAGATGATATGTACTATTGCCCTGAGAGGCATGCGATATTCATTTTATTATACCGAAAAAGAAACAACATCAAAACTTTTAATCTACAGTTCATCTAACTTTATAAGTCATTCACCGTTAATCAAAAAATGTTAAAATTAACCGAATGCCTTTTCCATTCGTATTTGTGACATGCACGCAAAGGCAGGCTTGTCATCTATTTTGCCTGGTTAATTCCATGATCTAGATCAGAAGGAGATCAGGCTAATGCATGTGCATGTGCAGTTCACACAGACTGACTAGGATCCATACCTTTTAACATTTTCCAGATGGTCCCTTTTTGCGTAACAAGCCACGTCATTTAAGCGTATTTACGTTAAACTAGCTAATTCAGCAAATATCGTGTTTTGAAACATTGTGACGTCACGGTTACGTCATAAAAACCCAGAATTTCTATTTATAGTACGCTCAGCGGGTAATATGAAAAAATATTAACCGGTTAATATTATCTGAGCGGGTAATATGAAAAAATATTAGGTTTGTAATTATTGAATGATAAGGTCACGTGAGGTATAATAATTGATAATATCGAACCCTATTTCTTTATTTATTAGCCCTCCCCCCGCAAACAGCCCAAGTATAGGATGAACCTATTTGAAAGCTGCACTGCAGAGGTCAAAAGCGATGTTAATGGAAACGGATCTTCTGTAAATTTTGGCTCATAAAACAATTGGTTATAACGAGAAATTGATGATTATCATACATTTCTGCTTTTGGATCAATATTTTCCGAAACCTTATTAGAGGCGTCAAATGATGGTCTTGTTTTAGGAAAGATTTATCCCTTTCAGAAATGACAAAATTTTAAGGTGGTCCTATTTAAAAGCTGCTCTAGACAATACAATTGATGCTAGAAAGGAGGGGATTTGTGTGCAATATAGCACAGAAAATATTTAGACAAAAGAATAAACTGCTGGTTATCATCAGTTTCTTCTTTTGTCTCAATGTTTTTCCATGTCTTTTCTTTTAGAGACGTCAAAACCAGGTCTTGTTTGGGAAAGGATAAAACCAATCTTTAAAACTCACCTTTTATCCATTCTAAAGTTCTAAAAATTCCTTAAATCTCACACAAACATCTGATATGCCATAATTTGCAGTGAATGCTCATTCCTCAAAACTGACTACACGGCTTCCAACGATGAGTAGGTATATATTTAAATAGAATGTTACGTAATTTTGGAAATAACGCGCTTGAATTTCCCAGAAATTCTACTTTCACTTTCGCATTGGAAATACCAATATTGATATCGTGTGATGTTTTAATATTTTATCGATATTGATTATATAGCCTTTCCTAAACAAAATGTCGATTTAATATCTGTATTAAAAACGATTGAGAAAACCAACGAGGAAAGAAGAAAATCAGCATTTTCCTTCAAAGTTGTGTGGGTTATTAATAAATGCATTTTCTGTTTTAGCAATATAGGGCCTACTAATTGACCTCTATAGGCCTATCTTTTGTATTAATTAGCCTACCTTTAAAACCATTACCAAACGGCAAAACTTTCGTCTTCTTCTACTTCAACAGTAGCGTAGGAAGGTTCATAATATTGGGGGGCCAAACGCTCAAGTAAATGGAAATATGAGTGTTTTTATGGGGGGCCACAGGGGGCCAGGCCCCTTTTTCAAATTATTGGGGGGGGGGGCAGGCCCCCCTGGCCTCCTCTTCCTACGCCTATGTTGAAAGCTTTCGCAGACGACAACTTGAATTTGATATAATATGAAAAATATTTCCATTTTAGGCTAGAACACATTGCATCAAAAGAAGAAATTCCTTGAAACAGGAAATTTCTTCAATTTCCCATAATGTATTCCTTGGGCCAGTCATATTTCTTGAAGTGTGTCAAAAAGTTTCACTGAGTTGAAATGTATGTATGTATGTATGTATGAACTGAACTGTATGAAACTGTATGAACTGTATGAACTTTAGAAAATTTTCAATATTTTTTGTTAATGCGAGACCAATTTGATTTCAGTTTGAAGCAGAAAAAGTGGCAGACGCCATGCATTAGAAGGTCGTAGTTGATTTTTCAAAACTCAGGTGATGAAAAAAGTTATTGACGATCAACCAAAATGTTGGTTGATCGTCAATAACTTTTTCTCACCTTATTTTAAAAGAGCCATCACTACCAGCTTATCTCTATCATTTTTCCATCTCCCCTGCTTCATTCGGGTTGATTAAGTACATCTATCAACAAAACAAATGTGATTTGCTAAAGTGACAATGTATTGTATAAAACAAGTCTGTGCGATAGTGTGTCCGTTCGACGGGACATTGCCATGCCAAAGCTTAAAACGTCGTATTTTTCTATAATTCTAAAAATTGTGTTAACTATTGAATAATACGTCGGTGTTATTGCAAAACCTCGTAACTCCAGCTTGATAAAAGCTGGATTTATACGGTTTTGCAACAACACAGACGAATTTGTGGTAGACTTCAGTACATATGGATATGGGAATTAGCAACAAATACAATGAATCTCTTCTTCAGTCAAATTTTAAGGGGGAATGCTCCAGTTTCCTAAATTTTTTCCCAATAATAGAATTTATTTATATTTTGTATGTTGAAATTACATCATATCACTAATTGAAAAATAAAATAAAAATGGATGGTCAGCGATCTTGTTTGAATTTTATAGGCATTCGTATCACATACCCCTACATAGAAAAAATGCACCATTTCTTGCACCCGTCCAAGGTCACTAAAATGCTAATAAAATGCTATATATTCATAATTTAGTCCGGAAAATGGATTTAAAGTAACGTCTTACATTTAATGAGAACAGAAAACCCAAAATATATGCTTCTATAAACGCGTAAATGTATAAAACAGAATGCTCACGTGTTCGGTTAGATCAACGAAGCTGGAGTGTTTTATGTCAAAATTTGCATATTTTTGGAAATATTTCAAGTTCTACATAATAGAATTTGATGAAACTCCCTCGTTGTATTAAGCAACATGTCCTGGTAATAATTCAAAAAGAAAATGTATAGGTCAGCGCACTTATTAGAAAATTACAGGATTGTTTATCAGCTACACGTGAATGAAATGACGCAAAACTGTGGTAACTGCATACACACTTACGACTGTCTTGCTCTAAATAATCGATTTTCATCTTGAGGAAATCATTTTTGCATAATAAATACATTTTTACCGTCGAAAATGGTAAATTGTAATGATGTATTATATTATTGTAAATATGGTAGCGAAACATATAGGTACGAAACATTTAATTTACTACAGTAAAGACCGAGTGTTCCGAAAAACTGGAGCATTCCCCCTTAATATTCGCACGTGGCTCCTATTTTTTGGTCTTCAAACGAACAACGCCAATCATCCCTGTCCGATTATCCGAACAGCAATAATAATGTTCATACTTTCTTAATCGAACAAAACTCCTCCACTGCACCCAATCGCTTAACTACAACAAAATAAAGGATGCTACATTGTTTTTTCCCCCAAAACAAGACAAATATCAAGTATCGACTTTTATATTACAGAAGGGTTTGGGAAAAAAATGAAAGAAAAGAACAAAATATTGATGATAAACATTTGTCTTCCTTTCTTATTACAATCAGTACCGTAGTATACCGTGTAGGCAAAGGTTACCGCTTTGTCAGCTATTTAGACATAATCGGTTGACCTACATATTTGCATGTTGTAGAATTTGGTAAATTGTTAAAACCTACTAGATTCAATTTTATTCGATAGGGAGTTGGTGATTGAAATTGGTTATCAGTCTATGCACATAAAAGGGTTCAAACATAAATGTATAGACCTACTAATCTAGATAAAATGTACATCGAACTTTCGGAAAATAATCGAAACCGAAAGTAGAAAGTCTGGGATTACCTATTGGTTTTCTGAAATTGGCATATCGCACGGCAGCAAATCACGTGACTTTACATATCGCTGCTTTTCAACGAAAACCTCGTAACTACAGGTAGTTTTAAGCCGCAGTTACGAGGTTTTCGTTGAAACGTGACGATGAGCATCAGGCGGGTAAACGTCAGGAAAAAAAATATTGTCTAGATGTGATAGATTATTTACAGATCAGTTGATAAAAAATGGTATTCGTCAATAACATTTTCATCAGCTGATTTAAAAACAACAACAACAACAACAAAAATAATACCCCCCCCCCCCCAAAAAAAAAAAAAAAAAAAAAAACAAAACGAACAACATAAAAAACAACAAAAAACTCGCCATTCTTTTGCCACAATTCTACATTCTCTTCCGTAAACTTTTAAAATCGGTCATACAATTTGACAAAATAATTGTAAAATATCGCTGCTTTTCAACGAAAACCACGTAACTGCAGCTTGTTTTAAGCTGCAGTTACGTGGTTTACGTTGAAAATGGGCGATATTGAAAATGCTGTGTCGCCTGATTGTCCTCATGTGATATTATAAATCTTAGATTTTGTGGAGTGATACAATTCTATTCGGACAGATATAAAATTATGACAATTAAAGCTTGCCAAACAGCACAATTTTAGGGTGGTCCAACTCGAAAGCTAATTTGGGGAGAAAATAGATGCTAATGAAGATAAGATTTGTGTACAAAATTACTCAGAAAATATTGAAACAAAAGGAGAAAATGCTGATCTTCAGCATTTTCCTCTTTTGCCTCAATGTTTTCTCCAGCCTTTTTAATAATGGACGTCAAAACCAGGTCTGTTTGGGAAAGCCAAAGGCAAGCTTCATATTCCTACATAATTTACAGGACTTAACCCTTTCCCGAACAAGACCTTGTATCGACGTCCCGATAAGAAAAGTCTTGCAAGGTATTATGGCAAAATAAGAAATTGCTTGTAGCCAGCATTTTCCTTTTAACCTTATTATTTCCTGTGTTATATTTAACACAAACTCTTTCTTTATCAGCGACCATTTTGTCCTCCGCAGCATTTTTTCAATCATATCCACTTTCATTTTTTGTCGTTTTGGAAAAATTTTAAGCATTTCGCCTTTTGATGACGGATGTTTCTGATTGTGCTACAACTGTAAGAAATTTTAAGAAATTTCAGTCGACATTCGTTTTGTCGAAGTCAGACGGACCGTCAAAATACCTCGACATATTCGGAGTTCGACTCATCCGATTTATTAAGATTTTCAATCAAAATGATATTTGGTCATCTTTGGTACTCATCCATCTCATTCATAATTGAAATAAAGTAGAAAAAGGAAATAAATTGCCCGAAACAAGCAATTTCTATCCTTCCTAAAATATTTCAAAGGCTAGATACATTTAGAAATTATTACGTTGGAAATATTTTGATATCCACTGATGAGGACGGGACCAGAATTTCACTTCGACTTAAGCGGAAATTCGACTTATCCGAAGTCGACAAAACGAGTGTCGACTGTATTATCGAAACATTACACGACTTCTTATTTCGTTTTCCTTTACAAATATTCAATGTCACAAGCTATTTCTTTCTACCGATGTTATTGTATTGGTTGCAGTAAAAGGAGTCATTCTTTGGCAATGAATTAATCAAGGGAGACAATCTAAGTATACCATAATAGCTGATAGTATGTTAAATGTTGTCTCCCTTGATCCCAATTGAATGTGAACAAGTTTGGAAGAACCTTTTGGCTAAAGAAGTTTTGAAATATTGTAGTCATTTTTTACACCATTTGGGAAACGGTTTTTTTGTGTTTTTTTTTTTTTTTTTTTTTTTTTTTTTTTGAAAAAAATCTAATTTTCAAGGTACTGCGTTTAAAATGGCATTTTGTGTTCTATTGCTGTTAAAGAGCTACATGATAACGATCTTTGACTAATAGAGATTTACGAATTAGTACGAAATGGAATACGAATACGAAACCGAAATGAATTTATGGCAGGTAGGGGGCATCTCAATATACGTGAGGATGGTTCCCGTTGTTCTTTTGTTAAGCGAACTTGTCTGAATTCGGAGGTCATTGGTTCAAACCCTATGCTGTCTTTCTTTTTTTCTTTTTTAATGCCGGTATAGCCTTTGTTGAAGGATAGCATTACAATAATTATACTTGGACTTAGACTTCCCATGCTTGATTTGTATATTTCCTTTATAATTTCATCGAACGCCGCGAACATGATACGAACTGCATGAGACCATTATGCAATCTGCAAAGTAGCCTACGAAAAACGACGAGTTTTGCCTTCCGTGGCCTTTTGCTCATGTGAACGTGTCTAACTTAGGAGGTGGTGGGTTCAGATTCTACGTCGTCTTTATTCACTTTTTTTCTTTTTTATGACCGTTATACCTTTTTATAATGGATATCATTGAAAAAATATGTACATCACATTTATTATTTCATCGAAAGTAACAAAATTTGAACAGTCGATAATGGAATCATATGCAAACTACAGATGGCATATGTACAACAAGAACCTCGTTCACAGAAGAAAAGTTAAACTTCACATAACAGACGGATGTCTTTTAAAACAAATTAATATCAGAAGGGGGATAGTCACCTATTGCATTAATTACGAAAAATACTGTAAATTCCATCTTCGGTGATGTTTGGTCCTGACCTTAACCATGACCGACCCTCGTACTGAAAATGGCAATAATTCGTGCATGCCTGACGGAAAAGGTTGAGTTTTGATATAGATTACTAAGAATCTAAAATCGTTACCTGACTGAACTTTTGTCATAATCTATGTATGGTTGACAGGGACCACGGCAACAAATGACACTACAACTTGGGCCGTTCCAAAGACCAGTCATCTGGCTTGAATCTACTCTCTTATGAACAGAGCACATTATCTCTACATTCCATTTCGATAGAATGAGCTCTGTTCTCGCGGGGTCATTTCACGTCTAATCTCGGGGCCTTGGCGGGATTTCAGTATCCAATCGTTGGCGATACACAACAAAACAATTTAAAAAGCTGATACAAGCTTTCATTGGCTGACGTTTCAAATTACCGGCTTCAGCCAAAAATAGAAGCGACTTAATGTATACGTAATCAAACCAGATCAAACTGAATGATTTTGATTCGATAATTCAAATGTCACCGGCTTCAGCCAAAAATAGAAGCGACGTAATGTATACGTAATGATCATGCAAGATAAAACTGAATGATTTTGATTGGATAATTCAAATTGTGTGCTATAATTAGATTATGACGACCAAATAGGCTGTTGGCGTACCGAAAATTGCAGAGGTCATATTTGATGGTTTAATCAATAGACCTCGGCACTGGAGAGTAGCTTGAATCGCAAATCTAGGCAATTTGAGTAAAAAATGTATAAATATTCACCACGTCTAAGAACTTTATCATGTAAACATGTTGTAATCTTATTGGTAACGCCGATGACTGTCGGTAGTAGGCAATGAGTTTCGAGTTGCACGTGCAGTATCAAATTAATGGATTTGAGCAACGGCTCCGGATTTCAGTAAAGCACGTCAAAAATAAACAAGTTGATGGCATATCAATTTAAAGCGTACAGAGGCGTTGGTGGAGAACTTAAACAATTTTCGCTACAACAAAAAATAGATATTTTGCGTTTAAATGTGAGTTTATAGATTTTTTTCTAATGACAATGAACTTGTTCTAAAAACAGACCGGGTTTACCGTTTTGTATTGACAAACTGTCGGTGTTGTTATAAAATCTCGATCTTCGATAAAGCCGTAGTTACGATATTTTATAACGACACCGACGGAATACATTGATCGCGAAAAACGGTCCCTCGCTTTGGCCGAGTTCACCACCAATGAGAGGGATTTCTCTTAAAAAGAATAAAATTGAAAAATATTAGAATGTAGAAGAGTATTCACAAAAATAACATTGCGTTGAAAGTGTGGGTCAGTATATTTAAGAAAATTCGTAGTACATTAAACATACACTAATTACAAAAAACATTGGGAGAGAAGAAATTACTTACAACTAACATTTTCTCCTTTTTCATTAATATTTACTTGGCTATTTAATACAATATCTTGGCCATCGACGAGATTTTTAAGTTGTCTGCAACAACTTTTAATTTGGAGTATCCTAAAACTGTTGCCTGTGCCGTGTTACAATAAAAAGTGATATGTGATAAAAAAACAATATGACCTCATTGGGATAATTATGACAACCTTGTAAAATTTCATGGAGCTATGTAAAATGAATTAAAATGAGTTAGGACATGGAAATAAAACAAGCAAATTAATTGAATTGATATCCCCCGCCGAAAATATCTTGTTTACTCTTTATGTATATAGCTTCACAAATTAAGGGCAGTAACTCCAAATCTAATTGTTAAACCGGGTAACCCCGACATCATGCGTATTGTCTCTTTGCATTGGAGCCCCCCCCCCCCCTCCCCCCCCCCCCCAAAAAAAAAGAAAGCATTGAAATCCAGCAAATGGTTTCCAAGAAATAGCGCGGAAACGAATATTACTTTGTATATATATTGCTTCATCAATCAGGGGAAGTATCTCTAAATTTGAACCGGGTAACACCGACGATGTGCGCATCTCCTGTTAGTAGTAAAGCTTTCGACAAAGTTTCATTGAAATCCAGCCAATGGTTACCAAGAAATAGCGCGGAAACAAATATTACTCTGTATGTATATGGCTTCATCAATCAGGGGCAGTAACTCCAAATTTAATTATCGAACCGGGTAAACCCGACGTTATGCACATCTCCTCTTTGTAGTGAGGCTTTCGTCAAAGTTTTATTGAAATTAAGTCAATGAGCTCAAAGAAATAGCCCGGAAACGAAACTCATGCGGAAGGACGGACGTATCCATGGACGGACATATGGACGGACGGAAGGACGGACAAGTAAAAACAATATCCCCTACGATGATTTCATTGGGGGGGGGGGGGGGTAAAAAAGGTCTATGGACGAATGGACGAACAGATATTGTGGGATCAATATACCCCTCTCTGCTTCGTATGTGTGTGTTTGGGGGGGGGGGGGGGGGGGGAGATATAATAATTCCACCTGGTAGCTATGTAGCTCCCTTTAATGCAGATGACCTATTGACAAATTTATCTCTGACACTTTTCACAGACCATTGTTACTACAGTACTCCTTGAAATAAAATGAATATATTTCATTTTTCAAATATTTACCCTTTGGAAAAAGATCACATTATTTTGTCCCAATATTTTTCAATGCATTTTCTATTAGGGATGTCATATCCAGGGATTTTTTCAAGTTAAACTTTGACTGACTGACAGTGTGTGAAAAATTCGTATTTTACATAGAATTATATAGAGGCAAATATGAGTGACCTGCCACCATATTACAAGTATCCTGATACATCCCCTTGATTTCATTTCCATTTCCATTTCGTATTCCATTTCGTACTAATCCGTAAATCTCTAATAAGCAGTTTTCGGTACATTCCTTGGATAAAAGAAGATTTGAAATGAGGACAGTTGATATTACACCGTTTATGACATTTCGAAAAAAAATCTATTTTTCAGTGTACTATCTTTTGCTTGGTATCTTTAGTGTTGTATTGATGATGTATACGTACGTCATAGGGATTCTAGACAATTTTTTCCAGTACATTCAATGGCTAAATAAGATTTGAAATATTGAAAATTCATTATTTACACCGCTTGGGAAACATTTTTCAAAAAAAATCATTTTTTCAATGCAGTCCCTTTAAGATGGTATGTTTTAATGATATTACACACATACAATATCACGAGAACAGTTGATTTTACACCGTTAGGGGCAGAATTTTCGAAACAAAAAATACATTTGTCAGTATACTACCTTTTCACTGTTTTTTTTTCTTTTTTTTGTATTGATGTTACAAACGTACGACATAGGAATTCTAGACCATAAAAAACAATTTCCCGTATATTGAGACAAAGGGAGATTTGAAATAATTGAAAATACGTTTTTCAGTGTAAAACCTTTTGACTGGTATGTGTGTTTTGTATTGATGTTACATACGTACGACTTAGAAATTCTAGACCAAAAAAAAGAAGGAAAAAACAATTGCCGGTACATTCCATGGCATAAAGAAGATTTGAAATATTGAAAATTCATTATATACACCGTTTGGAAAACATTTTTCAAAAGAAATCTTTTTCTTTTCAAGGTAGTCCCTTTAAGATGGTATTTCTGTGTTGTATTGCTAATACACACCAACGATACCTGGACCCTAAAGTAAATAGACACTTTTCGGTACATTCCCTGGCTAAGAGAAGATTTGAAATGAGGCCAGTTGAGTTTACACCGTTTGGGACAGATTTTTCGAAAAGTTTCTATTTTTCAGTGTTAGACTAAACTAAATAGACACTTTTCGGTACATTCCCAGGCTAAAATAAGATTTTAAATGAGATCAGTTGCTTTTACACCGCTTGGGACAGATTTTTCGAAAAGTTTCTATTTTTCAGTGTTCTGCCTTTTAACTGGTATTTTTAGTCGTATGTTACATACGTATGACATAGGAATTCTAGACCGAAAAGCCGATTTCCGGTACATTCCCTAGCTAAGAGAAGATTTGAAATGAGACCAGTTGATTTTACACCGTTTGGGACAGATTTTCGAAAAGTTTCTATTTTTCAGTGTTAAACTAAACTAAATAGACACTTTTCGGTACATTCCCAGGCTAAAATAAGATTTTAAATGAGATCAGTTGCTTTTACACCGCTTAGGACAGATTTTTCGTAAAATTTCTATTTTTCAGTGTTCTACCTTTTAACTGGTATTTTTGTGTCGTATGTTGCATACGTACGAGATAGGAATTCTAGACCGAAACGCCGATTTCCGGTACAATCCATGGCAAAAGTACGATTTGAAATATTGTTTTTGGTATAGAATTCCTATGTCAACCGTATGTAACATCAATACAACACAAAAATACTAGTCAAAATAAGAACATTGAAAAATAGATTCTTTTCGAAAAGTATGTCCCAACGGTGTAAAATCAACTCTCCTCATTTCAAATCTTCTTTAAGCCAGGCAATGTACCGAAAAGGTCGTTTTAGTCCAGCAAACTGATATAATAGCGTAATAGTGTAATAGCAATATAACACAAACATACTTTATTAAAGGGACTACCTTGATAAAATGATTTTTTGAAAAATGTTTCCCAAACAGTGTAAATGATGAATTTTCAATATTTCAAATTGCCAAGGAAAGTTCCGAAAATTGTTTTTTGTTTTTTTTTTTTTTTTTTTTTTTTGTCTAGAATTCCTTTGTCATACGTAGGTAACATCGATACAAGATAATGTAGAAATACCAGTCAAAAGGTAGAGCACTGAAAAATAGAAACTTTTCGAGAAATCTGTCCCAAACAATGTAAAATCAACTGTCCTCATTTCAAATCTTCCTTTAGCCATAGAATGTACCGAAAAGTGTCTTTTTAGTCCAGGATCATAATATTTTAGGCGTATAATAGCAATACAACACAGAAATATCGTCTTAAAGGGACTGCTTTGAAAAAGTGATATTTTTTTTTTTTTTTTTTTTTTTTTTTGAAAAAAAAAATGTTTCCTCAGACGGTGTAAATATGAATTTTTAATATATCAAATCTTCTTTTTGCCATGGAATGTACCGGATTTTTTGTCTATAAATCCTATGTCGTACGGATGTAACATAAATACAACACAAAAGTACCAGTTAAAATCTAGAACACTGAAAATAGACATTTTTCGAAAAAATCGGTCCTAAACGGTGTAAAGTCAACTGTTTTCATTTCAAATCTTCTATTAGCTAGGAAATGTACCGAAAAGAGTCTTTTTCGTCCAGGATCCTGATATTGTAGCTGTGTAATAGCAATACAACACTTAAGTAGCATCTTACAAGGACAACCTTGAAAAAATGACTTTTTAAATAAAAAGTCTGTCCTTAACGGTGTAAAATCAGCTGTCCTCATTTCAAATCTTCTATTACCAAGGGAATGTACCGAAAAGCGTCTTTTTAGTCCAGGATCCTGATATTGTAGGTGTGTAATAGCAATAAAACACACAAATACTATCTTAAAGGGACGACCCTGAAAAAATGTTTTTTTTTTTTTTAAAAAAAGTCTGTCCCAAACGGTGTAAAATCAGCTGTCCTCATTTCAAATCTTCTTTTAGCAAGGTAATGTGCTGAAAGGTCTTTTCAGTCCAGGATCCTAATGTTGTAGGTGTGTAATAGCAATACAGCACAAAAATACTATCTTAAAGGGCCTGCCTGCCTTGATTTAAAAAAAAAACTTTCAAAAGGTAGTACGGTAAAAAATAGAAATCTTCCAAAAAATCTGTCCCAAACGGTGCATTGTCCACATTTCAAATGTTCTTTTAGCTAGGGAATGTACCGAAATGTGTCTTTTAGTCTAGGATCCTGATATTGTAGGTGCGTAATAGCAATACAACACTAAATGTCATCTTAAAGGGACGACCTTGAAAAAAATCAAGCTTTTGAAAAAAGTTTCCTAAACGGTGTAAATAATGAATTTTCAATATTTCAAATCGTCTTTTTGTCATGGAATATTCCGGAAATTGGTGTTAGGTCTAGAATTCCTATGTTGTACGTATTCAACATGAATACAGCAGAAAAAATAACAAACAAAAGCTAGTACACTGAAAAATAAATTTCTTTCCAAAAATCGGTCCCAAACGGTGAAAACATACTCAACTGTCCTCATTTCAAATCTTCTTATAGCCAGGGAATGCAATTAAAAGTGTCTTTTAGGACATGATCCTGATATTGTAGGTGTTTAATAGCAATACAACACCAAAATATCATCTTAAAGGGACTACCGTGAACAAATGTTTTGTTTGTTTGTTTGTTTTTTAAACTGTTTTCTAAACGGTGTAAATAATGAATTTGCAATGCTTCAAATTTTCTTTGTGCAAGCGCATGTTCCACAATATGTTTATTTTTGTCCAGAATTCCTATGTTGTATGTATGAAACATCAATACAACACAAAAATTCCAGTCAAAAGGTAGTACACTGAAAAATAGATTTTTTTTTCGAAAAATCTGTCCCAAACGGTGTAAATCAACTTTCCTCCTCTCAAATCTTCTTTTAGCTAGGGAATGGAATGAAAAGTGTTTTTAGTCCATGGTCCTGATATTGTTGGTGTGTTATGGCAATACAACACAAAAGTACCATCTTAAATGGACTACCATGAAAAATGATTTTTTTTAAAAAAAGTATCCTAAACGGTGTAAATAAGGAATTTTTAATATTTAAAATTTTCTTTTTGCCATGGAATGTTCCAGGATTTCTTTGGTCTTGCATTCCTATGTCGTACGTATGTAAAATCAATACAAAACACAGATACCAGTCAAAAGGAAGCACAACGAAAAAAAGAGATTCTTCGAAATATCTGTTCCAAACGGTTTAAAATTAACTGTCCTCAAAGTTTTAGGCATTGTATGGAATTTAGTGATGGTACAATGTGTACTTGATGACGTCAATTATTACCCATATCTTACCATCATCGTAGAGTTGGAAAGCATCTTCCTTTGTCCCAATGTTTCCATAGTCTTTCTTTTGTGTCGCCGAGCCAAGATATCTTAGTCGGAATGTAGGGCTCTGTCAATCCAGTAGTCACGTGTTCGAACCCCTGCTCGTACAATACCCATTCTGACATTTGACAAAAGTCACTTGTCTCTCACCAATGGGTGTATATCATCAATGTGAGAGAGCAGCTGGAGCCTCGGTTTGTGTATTGTGGTAGTACTGATAAGAGATATACCAGGTTAGGTGCTCCAGCCGCTGCGAAATGATGATAAGCAGTTGAAAACGGTATTAAACCCCAATAAATCCAATGAAACCTTTTTGTGTCAAATCCATGTCATGTTTGGAAAAGGCTACGAAAGTACACTAGATATGTTAAAAAAGCGAGCTAAGACCTTTGTTGTCAAACAGACAAAGAAAAGTTAGGAATTTATTTATGTAATTACAATTGATACCAAAAATGACAAAACATGAGAATGACACATTTTTATCGGAGGGGAATGACGTAATACAACACTTGCAGAAAGTCTTTTTTCATGTTAATTATGTTGATAGATCTGCGTGATCAATTTCTATTCAGTTTGAAGCAGAGAAGAAGGAGATGGTGAAATTGATCTGGTAGATTTTTTAAAAATTAGCAGAAAAAAGTTATTGACAACTAACCAACATTTTGGTTGGTCGTCAATAACTTTTTGTCATTTTTTTGTAAAATATCCTTGGCACCAGTAAAACTCTCACTGGTATTTTCCGCCTTTTCTGCCCTCATTTTTTTTTTCAAATCGGTCATATATTAAAAGAATTATCAAAAAATATGGAAAACAGTGTGAGAAATGATTCCCAACCTTGTGCAATACCTGTGCATTATAGACCAAACCGGTCCATGCCGTCGCTTTTAAGCAAAACTTTTATCACCAGCTTGTTTTAGCTGCAGTTACTGTGCATGGCACGAGAAGTCGTATGGAAGTGTTTGTTATCTAAGGGATTTTACTTTTGACGAAAATTGCTCATGACTTTTATTGATATGTCATATGGTAAAATTGATCTTTGTTCAATTAAATTCTTCATGTTAGGATAAACATTTGTGAATAATATGATGGAATTTCTGAGTATTACGCTCGATACCTTATTAGACATTTCAGAACTAATTATTATAAAAAGCATATAAAACAACACAGTGTATGTTTCCAATCAAAGTTTCACAGTCGACTAAATTCCTCTCTTGAATTAACGTTCGTATGATTTTTATGAGTAAGCACTTTATGAACAATTTTTCCAACTTGAAATCTAAATTTCTTGCCAGAAAGCACATAAATAAAGAAATTACACGAATAGTTGATCAATGAAAACGTTGCACTTAGTTCCAGAAAAGGCCAAAGACTCTGAATCACTTCATGATTTTGTGCACCACTCTTCACTGACATGTCAACGAACACAGTCAGGGCGAATAACGGCAATAGCGTAATGATATATGTAAATGACACTATTAATAGCATGCACGTGGACCTATATTTAGATTCAATGGCACGATCATATCTTGTCACTTGATTCGAATGTATATTCCTCTTGACGCGAAATATTTGAGTGAGAACTAAACAGTTACACAATATAACGATTGAGACTGGTAAAATAAACATCAAAGTAAGAGAATAAAAATAAATACTTAGATTCGAATAAATGTACAAAAAGTCATCCGATGCTCCGCATATTCGAATGTCTTGGTCATAATCAATCACAATATTCTGTACCATGATCAAACGAAACATTTGAGTAAGAGACAATATCCCCATCAACGAAACAATGGCAAAGGCGGCACAAATCTGTTTTCGTATGATAATCGTTCTGAATGGAAAACAAACAACGACGAATCTTTCTACAGCCATGAAGACAATCAACCATGAACTCATCAAGTAGCTTACATGCTCCACCATGTTGAATATCTTACACCAAGTGTTCGAAAAGTTCTGGAAAACACCGGGTTCGTTAAGGATATCTATAAAGTAATCGTCGATTGTGTGTAACTGTCTGATCACCAGTGTGAAGCTGTCGAACACCGCCAGGGCACACAGATAATGGGAGTAGGATTTCTTCCGGAGTGATTTGGATTTCATGACGATGACGGCCAGCGTGTTTCCGGTTATACCGATAGCGACGATTATCGGTGTGAGGATGAATTTTACCCAGAATCCCCACATTTCCGGCTTGCCCTCCATATACGTGACGTCATCTGAAATACATAGAGGATAATCGTTTGTTTAAGTGTAAGATCGATTTATATTTCATTGAGTGAACAACAAAAGCTTTATTTTCACGAGTGGCGAAGCCACGAGTGAAAATGTAGCTTTCGTTGTTCACGAAATGAAATATAAATCGATCTTACACGAAAAACAAACGATTATTCTATTTCTTTAATGCAAAAATTAGACAAAATACAAAAAAAATATGACAAATTTTCTTAAAGCGCGTCATTTTGCACGTGACTGCTATGCAACGCTTATGATGACGTCATTTATTTGGCCCGGCTTACATAACGTCAGATAGGGTGAAATGAACGAAAGCCGGGCATAAGTTTTTGATAATTTCACTGGATAGGCGGTGAGTTTATCAAAATGATAATCTACCGTTATTTCCCGATAATCCACCGAAAAGCATTAAAGAAAAATGAGCATTTTAGATGTTCATGTTTCAAGACAAGATTATGCAAAAACACAGGCTGATCATCAGCCATGATGCTCTCTAATAGCTTCTACAGATCATGGAAAAGCTATTAGAGAACAACGTGGATCCTGATAAGACTGTGCAATTGCATAGGCTGGTATGGAACCATGTTTAGCTCAAAAGTCTTAACCCTTTCCCAAACAAGACCTGCTTTTGACGTTATTAATAGAATAGGCTTGGGAAAACATTGAAACAAAAGAAGAAACTGCTGATAACCATCAGTTTCTCCTTTTGTCTCAATATTTTCTGTGTCATATTTTACACAAATCCTATCTTTAATAACATCCATTTTGTCATTAGTGTCAGTTTTTGAAATGGATCACCCTAAAATCTTGCTGTTTGGGAAAGGGTTAAAGGACTATTTTCCAGATCTTAGCCCATTAATGAATCCACAAAAATGGATGATATTTTTAAATTAAGTGATCAAGTATACTCATCGATATAGAAAGACATTGTCATTCGTTATTCATTTGTACTTAAGGTCCGGTCATGTACGATTCCACGTCCATATCGCGTTCACATCACGTCCAAAACTATAATGCATGGGTCCCCTGTTTTAGACGTGACATGGCCGTAATGTGGACACAAAATGGTGTGTGTAACCAGGCCTTAACTTGATCAAATTTTAAACCATGATTTTGCGACAGAAAAATGCCAAAACAAAGGACCAAATTGAATTATATGTAAAGTTTTGTTTCGTATCCGTTCAATCGATGGATACGTGTTGTTTATTGTACGTATTATCCTGTGGAAAAGTTGAAATAATAATTGTTCCGGATGTTGCATAGTCTATAAACCATGGATAAAACGATAATAAGAATATCTTATTTCCTTGTTGTTCCGAATGTTCCAAACTTTAAAGAAATGAAATCAAAATGACATCATATGTACAAAATATGGGAGCATTTGGAACACCTCGGTCACAAATTCACTCAAAAATAGCTTTATCAAAGACATCATAAAGTCTTAATATATCGTCGCTTTTCAAGGAAAACCTCGTAACTGCAGCTTGTTTTAAGCTGCAGTTACGAGGTTTTCGTTGAAAAGCAGTGGTATCATAAAATATGTCGTTCCAAAGAACACGCCTCAGCTTCTTACCATGAAGTATAATACCGTCGTTTGTACTAATGTTGTGTCTAAACCCATCCATGGTTAACTTTTATCATCGATCATAATTCTAGTAACATGCCAGTTACATATCGTAAGTTAACACACAGACAACTCTCAATCTGAAAGAAATAAAATGAAAATTCTCTCTGTTACTTCCTTAATACCATATCAAAAGAAAGAAAGCATTAAAGATTCATACTGACATTTACTTACTTATTGTCGGAGTAATTTTCTGTAAAAATAACTGTACATTATAAAAAAAATGTGGCATTTAATATTTCTCTGTGCAAATTTTCAGCTTCGTCTGACATGTATTGGCTTCGATTACGACTGATAAAAACCCCATACCACATCATTTCGTAAATACGATCAACCAGCTGTAAATATTTTACATAGGTTTACACCGCTGCATGATTATCGATTCATGTCAATTACTGTATGAATTTTGTTTCATGTCATATAAAGTCTACAAACGATGTGACAACATGCTAAAAGTCAACTTTTGTGAATCATTAGAGATTAAGGCCTGGGGATACTAATGTACCTTTAACCTTTTCCCAAACAAAATAAATCTAGGATTGTTAAATCTTAAAGGTGCTTCAGACAATAAAATGAATATTATAAATGGCAAAAACTGTGATTAATATAGCAAAGAAAACATTGAAGCGAAAGAAGAAAATGCTGATTGTCAACATTTTCTTCTTTTGCTTCAATGTTTTCCCAAGTATAGATCATCAGAGACGTCAAAACTTGGTATTGTTCGTGAAAGGGTTAAGAGTCATCATCTCATATCTTTAATAAAACGTATTCATAGGGTCTATGTAGGCAGACAATGATGCTTTTCAACAAAAGCCACGTAACTACAGCTAAAAACAAGCTGCGGTTACGAGGTTTTCGTTGAAAAGGGAAGACATTTTGCATCTCGAGGAAGCCAGAAGAAGTGGTTCATAGTCGTAAATGTCAAAACCAAAACAGAACAAAAGACAGCTCGACATTTGAGATTTTTGTGAGATAATTGATTATTCAGACGTAATTCTCGACATAAAAAGTATATCGTCTCCTTTCAACGTAAACCTCGTAACGGTGGCTTGTTGTAAGCTGCATTTACGATGTTTTTGTTGAAAAGCAGCTATACACGAGACACGATGCTTTCGGATATGGAAGCGTGCAGAAAACTGTTTTTGTAATAAAACACTTGTATACCTCACGATAATCGAACTGGCAGAGCAGCCCTAGCCAATAGGCTGGGATGCTCTGCAAGGTCATTTCTCGTGAGGTATACATAGAGTAACTACGCTATGTTCAGAATTTGTTGCGATTCTAAATATTGTCAGCCTCTGAATTTTAGTAAATAACCCCACTTTACCATCGATTTGGCCATTTCCAGACACAGTATTTTAATTACGCCGATCCAAAATAAAACACACCACACTGACAGTAAAAAAGAAAACTGTTGATAAAACACTATGATACTAAAGAAACAAATCCAATGCATTTTGGAGGTCTAAGCATGTAAAACAATGGTAAAGAATTACACGAAGAAAGTGGTTTCATTCCTTTTTAATATCTATGATCTCCAAAACAAATGAGAATTTGGGAAAAGGTTAAGAACATATTGCTGTTTTTCGACGAAAATCTCGTAACTGCAGCTTTAAACAAGCTACAGTTTCGAGGTTTTCGTTGAAAAGCGACGGTTTATTCGTTTTCGAAGCAAACCTTTCTCGATAGTAAATGTCAAATTTCGTCTTCGATTCATATTTAGATGCAACGTTGGTCATAAATCATACCAAAATAAGACAAAGCACCCAGACTATATATCTGATACTTCCGACATTAATCCTTTATGTTGTATGAATATTTATTTTGAGGCGGAATCTGATAAAAGTTGCATAGGCTACTGCTAAGAATAAAATGACGCCGTTGTGCAAAAATACATCGTTAAACCGTTTTACGTTTACAAACGTTTAAAAATAAAGTGTGTAAACAATTATGTCATTAAGCGAAAGTAATGGGAAAAGAAAAAAGTTCAAACATGGCAATTTACGATTGCTGTTGTTATGTATTTTTTATTACTTTTCATTTCCCATGTCTCATTTTTACATGAATTACCAAAAGAAAAGATCTTTTTGGTGACAGAGGTTGAATACACTAGGCTCTTTGGATGTTTTGGAGGTGTAGGACCATTGCATTTGAAGAAGCAGTGGTGCCAGTTTTTTTTTGTATTTTTTTTTCTTTATTATTATTATTATTTTGAGATATCAGAGGATTTGCTGAGAATCTTATATCATTTGTTGCTTTAATGTATTGAATAACATGATATATTCAAGATATATCAAATTAATGAATTATATATTCAATAAACAATGCAAAATATTAGTGTCGTGTGCTGGACAGAGTCGAGTCTATTCTGTTTTTTAGATAAATATTATAAAATTATATTGACCCCGGAATGACCTACCTCGTTTAAATAATTGCACATTTGAAAACGGGTAAATCAGGTTGAACATGTGATTATCGAAGAACTATATGTTGACTGTTTGTAATGTATCATGTGGACTCACAAGTCTTGTTAGCTCAATGGGGTACGCGGTGGCTTAGAAACCTACTCGACCCAGGTTCGAGACCCCTACAAGCCTCTTTCTTTTACCTTTCGGAAAGACCTTTATTTTACTTTTTCTGTGCATATTATCCTGTTGGAACCATAAGGGTCACGGTTTTTATGCTTTTGTCCAATATTAAAGTAAGCATAATTTGTAAATATTGACTTGAAATATTGTCAGTGGTAGATCTAGATAGACGCGAAAAAAAAAAAACTCCATGGACGACCAATATCACAAAAAGGCACAGGCCTTTGGACCAAGAGCAAAAGAATTAGTTTAGTCAATTTGTGAAGTAGGAGTAGACATACAACAGCAAGTCAACTTCGACCTATGTAGACCAAACATTGTTCAGAAACCACTGGGATCAGTAAAATCGTGACTTATCATAAATTAATCTAGTGTCCATATCCAAATAGCTAAGTAAGCTTAATACTGTGCAAAACTGGTGTAAAAGCAAATAAACCCAATTTGAATTTACAACATTTTTGCAGTGACTGGGATTTAAAATTTATAATGCATGGTGAAAGAGTTAGTTAACTCTTTATATACTATGTTAATGATTAGTTCTTTACTCTATGTACATATCTAAATAGCTAAGTAAGCTTTATAAGGTGCAAAACTGGTGCAGATGCAAATGAACTTCATCACTGGTGGTGAACTCGGACAAAGCGAGGAACATTTTTCATGAACACAAGGTACAGATACTTCATTGCACATACGGATTTTTGTAAACAATACACGTGGCATTTTGTTTTACTTCTTTTTCCGTCTTTTTTTAAAGGATGCACTCAAATGGAAGTTACTAAGGTATGTAGATATGATTTATAATACGCACGAAAATATCAGTTTTATCGATCATTATTTTCAAATGGTATAAACGGATTGCAAGTGTACAAAGCGCATATTGAGATCATGTGGGTTGATCTTAATCGCCCGAACGAAATGGTACGATATCACTGTTTATGTTTATCTATTTGCATTGCAAGTATACAAAAAAGACATATAAATGTACAAAAAAAGGCTGTAAATGGCAGTTTTCGGTGTCATGTCATTGAAAATCATTGTGCGGTTTCTTCGTGACAACGTTACAGCATGTTTGCGATGTTATCTTTTCCAGCTACGGTGTTTTATGAGCACATGTTTGATAAATTAATCGATTGCACTGGACTTAACGGCACATTTAAACATTTATTCGGTAATATCGCATCATCATCATCATCATCATCATCATCATCATCATCATCATCATCATCATCATCATCATCATCATCATCATCATCATCATCATCATCATCATCATTTTTATCGTTACCTTGGAGTTTCACCGGTAAGATTTTCGTTATGCCTTCTTAAATTTGGTACAGGTGGAGAATAAGCTATTAAATGAGAACAAGATGGATCTTGATCAGACAGTGCACATGCAAAGTCCGATCTGGATCCATGTTGGTCGCAAAAGCCTAAATGAACGTTTCCAGGTCTATACTGTAATATTTGTCATTACCATTATCACCATTTATTCTAAGGAGGATCCACTGCTTCACACATCCCAGGTCCGTACGAACAGGGGGACTCTGGAGCCTCCCCCCCTCCCTCATAGTTGGCAAAAATGCCGAATTTTCATCATTTCACATTTAAAACTTATGGCAAATCTAATTTATTCCCCCCCCCCCCGAATATTAGACACTGGACTAGACAGGGCCCATATGGAATTGCTTTCTACGGGCATGCATTCTAAAGTATACTAACGGGAAAAGTTGACAGTGCGCATTTCCTTTTTAATTAACACCTTGATTGCATGCGGTACATGAATATAATTTTACAAATGCACATTTAATCTTTTACTTTCAATAATTGTCAATTTATCACTATACTTGTTATTACCGTAACAATTCCTGAAAGTGGATAAGGATAAGATTCGCGTTTACAAGACATTTTCGAGTGTGAACACCGTTGGTATTAATACATGCTATGCAATTGTCCTTAGAAAACAATAGATGCTGTCTAAACCACTGAAGGTAATGTTGTCAATAACATCGTAGCAAGACTATGGGTATCGCAAGACGTCTGAAACGGATGGTCTAATTAATACGTTAATCAGCCTCTACTGCTGATAGAACTCAACCCAGGAAGCAATCTATCTGTAACGTTTGCCCTTTTCTGTCGATTTCACAGGTAGTAGTCCCAATAATGGTTGTCTTGTCGGAATGACGTCACGTGTAGACGTTGGATGTGTTGGAATCGTCTCAAAATTGTAGCATGGCAAGAAAATCGAAACAGTCTAATTAATGGGGTAATTCGACTGTTTTCGATTTACTTGCCATGCTTCAATATCTTGTATTTATTTCGGTACATTTATGAATAATTCTAAAATTGGCGACCATTTGCATTAGACAGGTGGCTACTTTCTTATGACGGGGAGTATATTTGTGCTAATATGATTAAATCCATTTGTTTCAATATTTTAGATTTCTGGAAGATAAAATGTTAAAAAAGACGTTTCACTACATTTCTCCTGAAACAAAAGTTTACGTTCATGATCTGTTTTCATGACTTTATAACATCGCCGCCAAACAATACGACGTTGTTCCCGCGTTTTGTGTAATTGGCGTTGAAGAACGTATAGCTTATTGTCATACAACTTCTACTTTTTCAATTTTCAGTTTAACCTCTTAACAATACAATGTCCAATAGGATATACAAACTAAAATCAAAATTGAAATTAGCATATTTTTGTGTATATTATTATACGCATGTGGCATGTTTCCATGGTGATTTCTTTAATTTAGGACGGTGGAACTTTCCTATTTCTATATATTTAATTCTTATACCTATGTTTATATATTTTTTAAGTTCTGCTTCGAAAGGCCACACTAATACTTAATGTACAATGACTTTGTAAATATGACAGTCCAAAAAACTTTCAGACAGTTTTCAAGAGAATTTTCGTCGCTATGCATTCCGACTTTTGTATTTTCCCCAATATTATTGTTGACAGATTACGTCAAAATCATTGTTTGGGAAAGGGTTAAAATGTTTCACTCATCAATAGGAAGAACACATGAATAAGAGATATCGGTTATGCCAATCAATTGTGTGCTAAAATAGACTTGGTTACTGTTCTGTTTTTATAAACCGTTGGTATTGGTATAAAATGTCGTAACTACAGCTTCAAACAAGCTCTAGTTGCGACGTTTTACATTTACATTTACGGAATGCCATCGTAGTCCGAAATTAATCACTGCTTTCTTGATAAAATTGATTCATATTCAAAGACGAAGCAATGAAATACATTATGTATTTCCGAAACAGTTTCCCCCATTTAGAAAGGTTTGGAAAAACATTGAATCAAAAGAAGAATAGATCTATACTGAAAATAATTTGACTCTTTTTTTCTTAATATTTTCCTTTCATATTTTCTTATTTAGTACACACATTTTAACTCTCAACATAATAAATTAATGTATTTTGACACCAAGAGCAGTCAGCTAGAGAACTTGGCTTACGGGTAGAAAAACGGACGGACGGGCAAACGAAGCACTTTCTATATGGTGGTCATTACTGAAAGCCTTCTAATTGGGGGCTGCAATACCAGATAGGCCTATTGTTTTGGAAATGATTATTGTATACCATTTATTCGTCTTTGAAAAAGAATAATTTTTATCTACTATATATAGACCTAGTGACGTTTTTTCGGACAAACACTAATGCTTCGTCGGTGTAAATCTAAAACGTCACAAACTCAACTTTATTGAAGCTGTAGTTACGGGATTTTATAACAACACCTACGATTTATCCATATTTAACCGAAAACCCATTCTATTGTTAGGACAAAAGTCATTGCAATTCGAACAGCCATTGAAAATGTTCACGGTGTCATGAATAAACCGTACAAGTCCCCTTCAAAAAACGTTAACTACGATTTTCACATCGGAAAAAAACTTCTACTCCAAGAATTGTAATACCAACTTCAGAATCAGTCAGAGAAATGAAATAACAAAAATTACAATAGCCTCTAAGTGTCTCTCCAATTCGTCCATATTGTTTTGGGCGGATAAACACGTGCAAATCGTTGTGTACATGCTCAAACTAGTAAAACTGGTTTTTAAACGCGCATTTAAACATGAAGTATCTGTACCTTGTGTTCATGAAAAATGTTCCTCGCTTTGTCCGAGTTCACCACCAGTGTTCATTTGAATTTACAACAGCTTTGCACTGACTGGGGTACAAGTTGTTTTAAAAGTTCTTGTAATGCAGACATAAACCGAACTTTACTCCTCCATCCGTCCCTTTTCTTGCCATTTTGTTTCGGGTAAGAGGGACAGGGGTGGATAGGCAGAAGTATGAAATATTAGCCATAATCAAACTCAATCAACCCTTTCCCAATTATCAGAAAACTAGACTGTTCCAATTCTTCAAAAAGTTAAAAATGACAACATGGGAAACTAATATAAAATGAAGACACTAACTCTTGAATTGACATAGAGAATATGCTAGCAATTATGGCAAAAGTCTGATTATCAGCAGTTTTTGCTTGAATTGCTTGAATGTTTCCTATGAAGTAAAAGTACTACTTGGGAAATCAAAACCAGGTCTTGTTTGGGAAAGACTTTTAAAATGAGATGCCGTTACCCATCAACTAAATATCACTGCTTAGTTACCCCATTCACTGTATGGTTACAGAGGTAAGACAAAGTCCAAAGCAAATCCATTGATATCACATTTCACGACCAGTACCTAAAATTTTGTACAGTATAGAAATGCAGCCTGATTATCGTTATTTGTGAAATGACCCAAATGAAAATGAAATACTTACGGCAGGCAAAGAAACTGAAATCCAACAAGTCATCTGTTTGGCACTTAATTATTTGACACAACATGTACAGTTCTGAAGGAATCATCACTTTAAACAATTATATCCAGATCATCTATATACAGATCGCATAAAATCTCAACTTTCATTCCTGAGATCTCAACAAAATCCACGCGTGCTGTTGGGAAACTAATTATAAACCTGACCTAGTTTGTCTAGACTAACCACGTGACATGTGACATAATCACGTGACTAATCAGCTGACCTATAGTCTTTTTCTCTTTTTCTTTCCTTACGCAGACTGGATGACTTGACTGGAATCCGCTAATCATAGAATGGTTAGTGGATTGCAGCCCTCTCATACAGTAAGATAAAAATATTAAGAAATCAAAAAAGAATATTACAAAGAAACAGTGTCTACCCTGTTCGATCCTCTCCTCAAGGCATGATATATGATCAATTTTAAATTCACTTGTTATTAATGTTCATGTATTTACTAGTTATAAATTTGAACAAATAAAATATATTGTCTGTCTGTCTGTCTGTCATAAAATAAGGAAGAAGATCGAAGGCCGATGGCGTCTCCATGTCCCCAACGAGGGAGTAGGAGATGAACTGAATAGCAAAATTAAGAAAAAAGATAAAAATAAAATATCGGTGTTATGGTTCAATGGGGATTCGAAACCCGGTCATCTTAATTCCTTAACCAATGTCTCTACCAGTTGAGCTATCCAGCAGTCAACATTCTACACACACTTTGAGGATAGAGAATCCCGTGCAAGTTATCTGAATAATGCCGACATACCTTTTATCGGATAAACTCGTCCAAATAAGTATGCAAATGAAGCAGGTCATTCCGCGGTCAATTTAAAAAATCAATACCAAATTTTGCAGCGTTTCATCGAAAACCTCGTATCTGTAGCTTAAAGCAAGCCGCAGATACGAGGTTTTCGATAAAAAGCGACGAATTGTCATTTTAGACTTCAAAACGTCCGTTTCTGTGTGACAGGTTGCAAATTATACTTGACGACAGAATCTGTCTGAGAATACAACAGACGTTCGTTTTTTTTTTTACAATTTCTAAATGGATATATAACCCTTTCATAATATTATAACGTCTGTGATGTTTTGCAATAATACAGACGATGAATTAAGCTTGGATTTTGGCATTCTGAAAAGTAAAAGATCGAAACAAATACGGAAAAAAAGTTCTTTCATGTATATGTATATCAATAATTTATTTGTCCCTTCCCTTACATTCATTCTTTTTTCCAAGTCATGTGCTTATTTTTGTTACCGCTGGTTCTTCGTCTAAGAAAATTGGAATTGGGGATTCTCTAAAAATGAATTGTTTGGTATAGGGTTAACCTATATTCAAGCTTAAAAAGACAAAGTGAACCCAAAGGAAGATTTCAGAACTATTTTTTCAACCAATTGAAACCAAGTGAAACACACACAGGTTAGTGCCCATGGGTCCCCCAGCTGCTGCCGAAAGGACAAAGAACTACCCGTGTAAATGTGACAAAATATATTTTGAAATAAGGCAAACATACTACAAATGTAAGCTGTCTGAGCTTTTTACATATGATTGAACATACATCTACTATTATGAGCACCAACGTCGTGTAAAATTAACTAGACGTCGCGCACGGTATTGCGGCACTAAAATGTAACGTCAAACCAGCGAACGTCAATTGCGTAACGATAAGTTTTTGCGTAGACGGTTATGTTGTGCTTTTAATGTTTACTCTCTATATAATTTAAACTGATTCATAAAGACAGGACCACATTTTAAGAAATACTCCACTGTTTCCATCTTTTGTCTTTCAATAGCTTTTCCGCCACTTTAATTCGTTCTTTTTTCACCTTAAAATGCGCCAATTAGATAATTTCAGGATTACGTCAAATAAATAAAGTATACGTTTATACATTTTCTGTCCACAAGAAAAAAAATGAATATCTCTTATACGTTTTGTTATTTTGAGTCAAAATTTTGATATGATCAACAAGAAAAAAACGGTATTTCCACATTGAAATTATATGCTTGTATGAATAAGAAAACCTGTATTTTTTAAAGTCTAAATGGTAAAAAAATTAGAGTTTTCAACGACATGAAACAATTTCTGTCCACACGCATTTTATATAATAATTGTTTGGTTTACTAAGCTAACTGATTTTCTTCCATATATTATAGAAATAGAGAAAAGTGGTATTTTTTATATCAAGTTTGGTTGCATTAGAGTCATTAATTAACAAAACATTCAACAAAATTGTCATTTTTTCTGCGACGTAATTCTAATTGTTACACTTCGAGTTTTGGTAAATAAACTGAGCTAATTTTCGTAATCGACGTAGAAATTTTTTTTCCGATCGGTAAAACATCCTACAGCATATCCACTGTCACGAAATATATTTTTCCATGTGTTTGACGTTACTTAATCGCAGAATTGCTAATAAATATCCGTTACTCTTGAACATTTATGTTACATGTTACACGCGTTTTTTCGCCGAATTCACGGACAAAAATTCTATCTAGCAAATTTATACAAAATAAGAACTTGAAATGAGTATAACATTGAAACATATCAAGGCTTTACGCTTATTTTGATATATAACAAAGTTGAGAGAACGAAAACGATTCCTACAATATTCAGTTATGAATCGCGGAGGGTAGCGTTTTTTGAAAAGTGACGCAATACCGTGCGCGACGTCTAAGCAATGGTTACGAAATGATCAGAAAATGTCCGTCATAGCTAGAAAATAAAAAGCGCGGCAAAAGTTTAGTGCGCGGTAATTTTCAAATGTAACGATTGTATTGTTCAAATTGCTGTTTCAAATAGCACAACTATCGCCGGTCATTCATGCAAGAAATCTCACGAAAAGAGCAGGTCTAGGACCGGCTAAAGAGGATGTGCCTCATCCATGACAACGGAGATGTACGCATGTGTCCTCTTGTCCAAGACTTCTCGAAAGAGAAACATGCTACCCAGGGTCTTCATCCACCCTTATAGCCCAGCTTAAGCCCGTGTGTCTTTTTTGTGTCCCCCATGATTACTAAAAAGCCTCAGGTCGTCGGTATAGGTCTTCGTGTTCCATATGCAGTGCAATTTACCAGTGTCTACGGGGTGTTCCAAAAGAGCCCATTTAATGGTATATAAATAATGGGTCTCATAACTTCACAAGTGTGTAGATGTCAAAGAGGATTACTTCGAAGGATTGAAGAAAATTAAAATTGAATTGCAACATGGCTTGTAGAACCCCTGTTCCAAAATTAATTGAACGTCCCTCGTACAAAACCAAAAAAGGAAAATACAACACAGCCAAAGCAACTAGGTTATTGTTTTCTGAAACGTTTCTTAATTCACGAAAAGAGGTTTGGCAGAACATTGACTTCAAAGTTTTGCTGTTACATGATTTCTGCGTTTTTTTTTTAACACACCATTTTTATTTGCTTTTTAACGATATCTGTTTTCCAAGTTAAATGTGATAAAATGCATAAATGCTAAATTGATCGAGCAGAATATTGGCTTCCATCTTTAACTTGGTGTTAATGCGTTTTAAACAACCATCTTTGATCTTATCCATTTCCAAACAGATAATCTATTTGAAAATTTTAGACAACGCCCATAATAAAGTAAGTTTTACAAATCTATTGTGTTTAAACTTTTTTGAAATCCATTGAACACGGTGGGGATTGTGCAGGCTGGGATGGATAACGAATACGGACAAAAATAATCTCGAATCATGTCAAATATTTTGCAATAATTCCTTTATTTCTTTATCGATTTTCAAAAGGCCTGTTGCATGTACCCCGCCTTGATAATCTCTTTCCTCGGATACATGGATTATTTGTGGTATCCTTTTAATTTTCCAAAAAGATGATTCCAACTGACCAGAAAACGAAATGATAACGACTACGGCAAAATAAGCCACGCTTCAGGTAGGAAATTGTGCAATAATTTTCTTATTTCTGTGTCAATTTTCAAGCGTTTTTTTTTTTTTTTTTTTTTTTTTTTGCATGTACCCCGCCTAACTGAGCGCTTTCCTCAGGTGTATTACTTATTTGAAAACTCCCCATCGTCCATTGACAGCCAGAAGTGACTATCAGCAGTTAAATTTTAACTGCTGATAGCCACTTCTGGCTGTCAAGGGACGCCATATTTTTCCCAAAAATTGATCCCAACTGACCTGAAAAACGATAAGATTTTTTGTCGTTTTTCTGGTCGGTTGGGATCACTTTTCGCAAAAAGTACAAAAAGGTTTCGTGTAAAGCATACATCGGAGGAAAGAGCTCAAAAAGGCGGGGTACATGCAACAAACCGATTTTGAATTGACGCAGAAATAAGGAAGTTATTGCAAAATGCCTTACCTGAAGCGAGGCAAATTTGTCCGTAGATTTACCCATCCCAGCATGCACAATCCCCACCGTGTGAATAGGACGGGACCAAACATTCACTTCGACTCAAGTGGAAGTTCTACTTGTCCGGTGACCACATAACATTAATTATGAATTAGCAAAACAACAACGTAAAATCTTTGAGGGAGGTACTGGTAATATGTCAGGGTTTCATAACGTATAGAGGGAAAAAACATTGCGACTAAAATTTGTGAAAATAAATCGTCAAAAACACGTGCCTTAAAAATACATGAAGCCACATTTCTGCCTGCAAGTGTCATTGCAGTGTAATAGCGAAATAACGTCGTTAAATGTCTCATAAATCAAATAATTTAAGACCAGTTTAGGTTTGGTTTTCCGGGAAATATGCATTAATTTAACACTTTCTAGGAAATGTTTTAAATTTCCTGTTTTAATTACGTGACACAAGATTTGCAGAAAATATTCAATAATTATGTTAATAGGTGACCGATTTAAAAATAAGTTGAAGCAGAAAAGGCGGAAATACGCCAAACAGTTCATAAACAGCTGAAATCCATCTTCGTTTTCATGCCAAATAAGATGAATTCATCTTAAAGAGAATTGTCTAAAAAAAAAGATTAGCAAAAATTGCGATGAAAAAATCAACCCCTAACCCGAGTTATAACCTGATAAAGATACGTGATTTACAGGCGCGCGTAAAACGAAACTGAAATTTACCTGTGGACCAGATATGGATGATGACGTCAATTGTGCAATCCCATTATAGCCGTGTTAACCTTACATGTTTAAACGGTCAACTTTAACTTCAAATTGCGGTGACGTTGCAAAAGCAAATATAATTAAATAAAAGCATTTTATGGTGTTTATCATTTGGCCATTAAAGTGGAGAAAAAATGGGACATTTTTTCGTGAATTTGAACAGTAAAATTCAGTTATATTAACATGCCGTGGTCCAAAAATCTCTAGTATTATACGCTTGGTGATAGTGGGAATTTACTGAATAGTGCAATTAACATGCTTTTTTAATCTGTAGATTTAGGATAAATGTTTTTTGTGAATCTATCAAAAGATATATAATGATGTTGAGAAGTATTGTAGAAATGTCGTTTTCTGCAATAACAAAGGAAATCCCATTCTTAAATTTATTATTCCGTGATTTGTACCAATATTTTGAATGTCTCACGCCTTGTATTATATTGTTTTGTCAAACAAAAATTTGTAAGACTGTTCCATTTGCGAAGTTGCAATATATAACATTAAAACCTTGGGTATTGACAATTTAGGCTATATCCCTTGACGTAACTCGCCCAATTTTCAACCGTTTCCCAAGGACAAAATATAAGTCTAAAAAATATGCAGCCCGTTTTAAAGAAAACAGCGTTGAAATGTTCTTGGTTAGAAATTATTTCGGTATTTTATTTTCCTGACTGAAAAAATGCAAAAACTTGTTAAAGAATTTAAAGGCCTAATAATGACCTAATACATGCATAAATAGTATATAATTAGTACGCAAATATTGAAGTAAATGACATTTAACTATGTTACATTATGTTAGGAAGAATTCAGGTAAGTATTTTAATTTTTGAGTAAATGCTTTTAGACGACAAGTAACTGATGTTAAAAAAGAAAATGTGTTTGGTTTAGTACTGACAATATTTGGGGGAAGTGAAAAATTCTTTACCGTCATCAATTTCTTCTTTTCTTTCAATGATTTTTTCCCAAACGATTTCTAATGTGGATGTCCAAACCTGATCTCTGATGGGAAAGAGTAAATTAATACAGTATTTTCATATTGTAAGGGGAATTAGTGAGGTAGTGGTTTTTCCTAATGTTTCCATATTTCAAACAGAGGGTTTTTTTAAAACATCGAGAAATGATCTGGTAAAGGATCAAGAAGCAAACGGTAAGTCATGTTAAAAATAGCGACAAAAATGCCGTAACTAAAGTTTTTTGGTATTCTTGATACTATGTTCTGGTAGCGCACCTGCAAACTGGTGTGTTATACCAACCAAGTCCATTTATTACGTAATCCTTTGATACGAATAATCCCATCAAACAAATACCGGTAGTTCATTATTATACCAGTTTGTTAGACAAGACATTAAACAGTTGACACTTGCAATATGTCAATTAAGTGCTAGCTCACCACACCCTTTCTCAAACAAGTTTTTGCATTGATTCAGTCAAGAAAATAATAATAATAAAAAAATAACCAAGAACTTCACATTTCCCCGCTGGTTTTTTTTTACAATGGGCCGCATATTAATAGACTTAAATTTTGTCTTTGGGAAACGGTTGAAAATTGTACAAGTTACATCACGGCATATAAAATGTCCCTACCCAAGATTTAAACGCTCCATATTGCGTCTTCCCAAATTGAACAACCCAATAAAAATCAGTATGAAAAAATATATATATATATATAATACAAGGTGTAAGACATACGATAGATTGGTAGAATTCACGGAATATTTCATGTAAGAGTTGGATTTCCTTTGTTATTGGGGAAAATGACATTTCTAAAATACTTCTCAACATAATTATATATCTTTTAAGAGGTTTACAAGAAACATTTATCCTGAATCTACATGTAAACCCCTTACAAGACGGCAAAGATTTGATCTCGTCCAAATTGAAAGAAGTTGCAGACGATATTTTCAATTTGATAAAATTTTGAAATTGTTTGACTTTTGGGATAGAAAACATTGTGGAAAATGAAGAAATTGCTTGTCACAAGCAATTTCTTCATTTCCACAATGTTTTCCAAAGGCTTTATATTGTTAGGCGTCAAACAGCGTCAATGTGTGAGAATGGGTTAAAAGAGCGATATAAAGGCACTTTTCCGGAAATTTCCACTATCATCAAGCGTATAATACTCGAGAATCTTTGGACCACGGCATGTAAATATAACCGTATTTTACTGTTCAAATTCACGAAAAAATGTCACATTGTTTTCTTCACTTTAATGGCCAAATGATAAACACCATTAAATGCTTTTATTTAATATATTTGCTTTTGCAACGTCACCGCAATTTGAAGTTAAAGTTGACCGTTTATACATGTAAGGTTAACACGGCTATAATGGGATTGCACAATTGACGTCATCATCCATATCTGGTCCACAGGTAAATTTCAGTTTCGTTTTACGCGCGCCTGTAAATCACGTATCTTTATCAGGTTATAACTCGGGTTAGGGGTTGATTTTTTAAAGCGCAATTTTTGCTAATCTTTTTTTAGACAATTCTCTTTAAGATGAATTCATCTTATTTGACATGAAAACGAAGATGAATGCTCCAGTTTCCTTAATTTTTTCCCAATAAAAGAATTTATTTATATTTTGTATGTTGAAATTACATGTTATTACCAATTGAAAAGTAAAATAAAAATGGATGGTCAGCGATCTTGTTTGAATTTTATAGGCATTCGTATCACATACCCCTACATCGAAAAAATGCACAATTTCTGGCACCTGTCCAAGGTCACGAAAATGCTAATAAACTGCTGTATATTCATCTCTTAGTCCCGAAAACGGATTTAAAGTAACGTCTTACATTTAATAAGAACAGAAAACCCAAAATATGTGCTATTATAAACGCGTAAATGTATAAAACAGCATGCTCACATGTTCGGTTAGATCAACGAAGCTTGAGTGTTTTGTGTCAAAATTTGCATATTTTTGGAAATATTTCAAGTTCTACATAATAGAATTTGATAAAACTCCCTCATTGTATTAAGCAACATGTCCTGGTAATAATTCAAAACGAAAATGTATAGGTCAGCGCACTTATTGGTGAATCACAGCATTTTTATCAGCTACACATGAATAAAATGACGCAAACAGTGGTAACTGCATACACACTTACGACTGTCTGGCTCTAAATAATCGATTTCCATCTTGAGGAAATCAGTTTCGCATAATAAATACACTTTTAACATCGAAAATTGTAAATTGTAATGATGTGTTATATTATTGAAAATATGGTAACGAAACATATTGGTACGAAACATTTGATTTTCTACAGCAATGACCGAGTGTTCCCAAAAACTGGAGCATTCCCCTTTAAAGAGGACAACTTGGGTCTTGATCACACTGTATATCGCTGCTTTTCATCTAAAACTTCGCAACTGCAGCTTAAAACAAGCTGTAGTTACGAGGTTTTCGGTGAAAAGCGAAGATATCCAAAGGCATGTCTGAGTATATTTTGGTACAAAATGCTAAAGAGGCTTTTTTTCTAGATCTCGCCCAATATCCCCCTATTCCAAAAGGACGGCTTTCCTAGAAATAAAAAAATGCAACGTTTCTTTAAAATGGCACACAAGATCGTTGAACTTAACTTTATAATTCAGATGCAAAACCTTACAGTACAAAACATAGAAAATACTTCCTTTTTCAAACCATTAGAACTAGTTCGTCGTTTGAAGTCTGTTTTTATTACTCAGGTTACCAAAGTAATTAAATGCCAAGAAAATGTATTATCCGCATTATATCTTTCGGAAACAACAGAAATGTCACTGATTCTGGATTAAATTTAATGTTACATTTTACTTAACCCTTTCCAAAAACGTCAAAATTTTGGTCTTAAACGAATGGAAAGCTGTTTCCGGCAAAAACAACAACAAAAGAAAACAAAAAAAAAACATCAACAACAAAAATTTGAAACAAATTTTAACTGTGTAGGATAGGGTAGAACAAATTGTAAGTCAAAAAGGCAATATACTGCTATAAGCAAGTTCTTCTTGTTATTCTATGTAGGCCTATTCCCAACAATTTTCTATTAGGGGTTGTTCAAACTATGCCTTGATTGGAAAAGGGTTAAAAAATATAATCTCTTTGGAAACAACGAAAATGTTCACTTCTCTAGGTTGATTTTTAAGACGATTGAACGAACGTTAGATACAAGCGGTAAAAAATGTTGTTTTGTTCTAGTATGCAACCCGGGTCTTATTTTCTACATCGTCGATTTTCAACAAAAATATCGTAACTGCAGCTAAACAAAAGCTGCGGTTACGATATCTTTATTGAAAAGCGATGATATTTTTGTTTTTATTCCGTATTCTACGTCGGAGATATCCAATATCCCACAAAAACCTCAAATGTCGAGCTGTCTTTTTGTCTGCTTTGATTTTGACATTAACGAGTATGATCTACTTCGTACGGCTTCCTTTAAGATGCAAAATGTCTGACAACGTATATCGTCGGTGTTGTTGCAAAACCCGGTAACACCAGCTTTAATTAAGCTGGAGTTGCGAGGTTTTGTAATAATAGCGACGATATATGAATATAGTAGAATTGGGATGTGGGTTAATGAACAAATTAAACCGCTTTTCAACAAAAATATCGTAACTGCAGGTTACAACAAGCTGCAGTTGCGAGGTTTTTGCTGAAAAGCGATGTTATGCTATTGAAACCATCTTGATCCACACCGGCTTTTATATGTGCGAAATCGGATTAAGATTAGTGTAAGTCTGATGCAGTTTTCTGAGCAACATATCCTCGATTTTCAACAAAAACCTCGTAACTGCAGCTAGTATTTTCGAAAAAAGAAGATACTGGATACTGGATAGATATCGTTGCTTTTCAACGAAAATATCATAACTGCAGCTTTAAACAAGCTGCAGTTACGAGGTTTTCATTGAAAAGCGGCGATATTTTCCGTAAAATTTCCATTGGAACATATAGTCGCTTTTCATCGAAAATCTCGTAACTGCAGCTTGTTTTAAGCTGCAGTTACGAATTTTTTTATGAAAAGCAGCGATATGTACATGTAGCCACGTCCCTTTGACAATATCAAAAATGTTACCATCGTTTCTTTCTGTCTTTTACATTACATGAATGTGAGCGACCAATCATTTCAAAACTTGTCTCCAGAGCTTCGTTTCTTTGCTTCAAAAACCTTGTAACTACAGGTTGTTTACGATGTTTTGGAAGCAAAATAACGATATTATACACTTAAAGACACTTCCAACGCAACACTTACATTTTTCATCATAACTAAATAAATAATGCAGTATATTTTATGAAATTTTCAGCAAATATAAATCAACTACGTTTACATGTTTTCTGTAAGTTTCAAGAAAATCGGCTGATCCGAACATAAAAAATATTAAGGTTTTTTACTAAGACTCAAATATAAAAAGTCACAAAACCCCAGGCAATTGCAGAATTCAATAGTATCAAAGCAGCGTCACCAAATCATGCTCAAATCTCATATCACTGCTTCATAAGATTTGATTACATGCTTTCATGTGCGATGCAACACTAGAATTCAGTCGCACCTATTTTGTTTAATGTTTTGCACGTGTCAGCATTGCGCAAAATCATTGAATTTGTTACCAGATATTAGTTTTTTGCCCTTTTGCTCCAAGAAACTTTCAACAACTGCAACAGGAACTTAATAGGGACGAGTTAAGATTGATCCCGCAAAGATTCACCATCAATTATGCTTTATCAATGAGAAGGGTGTGTCTTCGTGTCATTTAGGTTCAAGACGGACACACAGAATGTTAGCATAATGTCATAAACTTTACTGCTGTTACATTAATAATAGGCCCGTAGGAACAGTGGGGGCTAAGGGGGGCTTAGCCTCCCTGATGTTGCCCAAAATACCAAATTTTCCTTATTTTACATTGCAAATGAAGGTACAATCCAATTTAGCCCCCAAATATCCAGGCACAGGGTCTTCAGCCACCCCAATATGAAATTGCTTCCTACGGGCCTGAATAACATGAATTTACGTTATCAGCTCGCACAGCTTTTTTGCGACTTTTTGTTTTCAAGTCATATTATATGCACTGCAAATTTAATCATTTCTACTCAATGTTTCTTTATGAAAATTACACATATTATGCAATTGTGAATGAATTAAATTTGTTGAAAATTTGATAAAGAATGGTTTGTTAAATATCAAGTTATTACCAAAAAGGTAAGTGTTGCGTTAGAAGTGTCTTTAAGTGTATATATATGGTCGATTTTCGTTATAAAACTCATAACTACAACTTTTTAAAGGTGTAGTTACGCGGTTTTTGCAGAAAAGCAATGATTATATTCAAAAATATCAAATACATGTATATTGTCGTCTTTCTTCACAAATCTCGTAAATATATCTAGTTTAAAGGTCGTAACTACAGCTCCTTTAAAACTGTAGTTACGAGATTTTGGGAAAAAACGATTTATTTCTCCATAGGCGCCATATTTCAATTTATTATATAAGCAAAATGCAGAATAAAATCTGTTGTTGAAAGGAAACAGACCTATAAGAATATCAGCGACTCCAAGTTTTTGTAGCTGTATTGTGTTCCGAAATTGTCTGGGGAAATTATTCGTTTGTTAGTCTTGGTTGGAAAATTGGGCACGTTTCTGTGCATTGAATTTGTATTACTTGTTTTATTCGACATGACAATGACATCTATGAAAAAATACTTATATTTAGGGAACATAATCTAGATTCAACATTAAACGATAATGCCAATAAACGTTTATACAAAAATTTAATCAATATCGCAAAATCTATGTGCAATATAGCATTGAACAGATGGAGGCTAACGAAAAATATGTTGATTATCAGCAATTACTTTTTTGCGTAAATATCTTCTACCCAAAACAATTCTATAGATCGAATAAAATTCGTCAAGTATTAACATAGTCATTGCATATTTAGATTTTTCTGTGTATTAGCATATATCTCGTAGTCTGCAGATGATTTCGGATCGAAGGAATCTGATTTTTTGTCGTTCTGGATATTGTCAAATAGAGATTATGAAAAATGAAACAGCATAACGTCGTTGGGGAGTCAAAACCTCGTAACTCCAGCTTATTCAAGCTGTAGTTACGAGGTTTTGACTCCCCACCAACGACAAGCCTGTAATTTTTGTTTTCGAATGTCTGATTTAACGCATTTCGCTAATGGATTCTGATGTGTTTAGTATGATTTGCAATGTTAGTGAGTTCATTTTTGAGCCAAAATTACAGTACCGCATTGCGTTATCACAACGCATTCTTCTTATTCCCTTTCTTAATCCTTTTTATAAGCGTAACCTGATTTGACCCCACTTAAATGATAAGCTTTCAATAGTAAGCTTGGTGCAAAAGAAGATATATTGATAAAAAGCGATTTACTAACTGAGGCAATGTGATATTAGAATTAGTTCACTAATTAATGCGATTGTTTCTATGCCCCGTATCGAAAGTTAGAGGTATATTGTTTCGTTCGTGTATTAACATGATAATTTATATTACGTTGAAATTAATACAACAACTTTCATAACGGATTTCGGCAGAAAATCAGCGCCTGTTTTTAGGGTAGGATATCTTGTCAATATGACGTTTGTAACTATCGTTGATTAAACAACACGAGGGGTTATGTGAAACACGTACAAGTTTCGGAAGAATAAAAGACATTTAAAGAATATAAGAGTTCCTACTACGTGCAAATTCCCACGCGGTTTTGCTTTGTAAACATCACAGATTCGATTATATGGTTTCTTCAATCTATGAGATCCTAGAATTTGTCCTTTTCAATTATTCAAAAGGCATGCAATGATAAAAAAAAAGGAATAACACGTTTTTTGTTGCTTAATTATCTTCTAACACGTCAAAATTTTATCGTTGTTCTGATTCAGAGATGTCTTAGATGACAGAATTACAACCAACAATAAAATGGAATTATGGTTGAATTGCGTAGAAACATATGTTTTGAAATTAAGTACATCGTCGCTTTTCATCAAAAACCTCGTAATTGCAGTTTGACTACTTTTGGCTTGTTTTTTTCCTTATGCCTAAGGTGGTATTGGCTTTAGAACTAGGTTTGTTTTGAAATGCTTCAAGTCCCACATTGAATTGCTGGTTTTGAAGATATCGTCGCATTTCTTCAAAACACTCATAACTGCAGCTTCAAATGTTTAAAAGATTCGACTTTTTCGATGAAATGCGAACATAATATTGAATTAGAATCCCTGGAGGAAAAAGAAGACATTTAGTTGTCTAAAACAATGTTCAATGTAAACTAGACTATAATTGGGCCGTTTTGAAAAGATTTCATATGATATAATAGATACATGTCTTGATAAATTTTCCAGACAAATGGTAAACAATGGGATATAGGCAATACTTTACTTTTTGTGACACTATTAAGTTTTAGGCAGAGCAACATAAAAGAGGGGTTAAATACATTTTTTATTTCAAATCAAACAAAATGATTGATTAATATGAAGGGAAATATTTCATTTTACGAAGCTTTCCGGAGGGGCCCCAATGGCACCATCTTCGCTAGCCAAGGTTGAACCCACCTACGTTTGTATTCACCCTTGGCGGATTTAGTCCGATTTTCTTGAAATCGCGAAGCGCCGCCTAGCGGTTGTTCTGCTGGTTGTTTACGTCCATTATTGATGACGTCATTAACGCGCGTTGTCTTTCGCGTCATACGTCATGCGGATTATGTAAAAGTTAGCTGCTTTTTTGGTCGAATTGTCGAAAGTATAATAATTCGTCGATTATAGTTGGGGAATTCCTGTCTATTGCAGTGAAATTCTTAGGAAAAATCGCCCATCTTCGCGTTTTTGAGTTGCAAATGCGATGCTTTTTCCCGCCCGTTGTCATGATTTGGTACTCATAACAAATGTATCAGTCGACAATCTGATTGGTTCCAGCGAGACCTCGCTGGAACCAATGAAAACGCTTTCCAGGAGACCAAGAAAATCGGACTAAATACACCAAGGGTGAATACAGAAACGACGTTACGTCGTAGATGTCACCCTTGGCTTGCGAAGATGCAATGGCACTTGACATCAATACAATTATCTGAAGATCAAAATGTTCCGAAGCTAAGTCTGACAATGGTCTTTGTTACGCTCCATTGATTTTCTACTAGATATTCTAGAACAGCATTAGTATTCACCAATTCAATTTCAATTCAATTTCATTATTTGGTAAGTCGGCATTGGCCATTTACGTCAATGAAAAAATATGGCACAATGGTGCATATAATATAATAATTACAAAAACATCCAAAGTGTAAAAAGTATATAGAAATGAAAAGATAAACTAATCAGAAAAAAAATAGAGCATAATTCTGTTTATTTCAAAAAATACGAAACAAACACGTTCCGTGCAAATTGTTTTCGCAATTTTGGAAATAATTCAATTACATGTATACATAGATTCAAGTTTATAAATCAAAATCTCAATTTTTCGTTTCGAATGTTGCTATTCACCAGAATGTGCGCATGTACGGACTGATAAAGCTTGATCTATGTTTGTTGCAAATGCTTTAACCCATTACCAGACGGCAAAATTTTAGGATGATACACTTAGAAAAATACCACAAATGACAAAATGGAAGATATAACAGATAGAATTTGTGTAAAATATAGGATAGAAAATATTGAGACAAAAGGAGAAACTACTGGTTATCAGCAGTTTCTTCTTATGTCTAAATATTTTCCAAAGACATTATCTTGAAGGGCGCCAAAAAGCGTCCATGTTTGGGAAAGGGATAATCCGTCCGCGAAACAACATCTGTCGTTGACGTCCCTAAAAGATAATGCTTTTGTGAACATTGAGCCGAAAGAAGATGCTCATGATATAAATGAAAATGATAATCAGCATTTTCTTCTTTTGTCCTTATATTTTCAGAACTATTTTGTGCACATTTTTATCAACATCATATCAACATCAATTGTGTTGTCTGCAGCAGCATTTTTTAAAACTGAATCAGTCTGAAATTCAGCCGTTTTGGAAAAGAGACACATTCGTCAAGATCTTGACTCATATGATTTAAAGGCCCGGTCACATACGATATCGCGGCCGTATCACGGCTACAATGAGCTACCCGTGGAATGGACGCTGTTGGACGCGATGCGGCAGTGATACGGCCGTGCTATGGCAGTGGTATGAACGTGGTAGGACGCGGAATGAAATCGAAATTATTTCAGACGTGGTAAAATTTTTTGAACTGCACACAAATGTTACTGCGGCCAAAGCACGGCTGACAGACGCGATGAGGCAGTGGAACGGACGCGGAATGGCCGTGGAATGGCCGCAGAATGGACGCGATAAGCAGTGCTCCGGCAGTGCTATGGACGCGGACAGACGCGGAAGTTAAAATGTATTGAATATCGCTAGAATCAGCTACTCTTGCATCTCTTTGCGGGCAAAGTCTTAACTGGGAGCAGCAGTAACATGAAAATGGGCCCCTCCCTGCACTGACTTGGGATATTTCTTTAAGATCCTTACATCTTTTTTTGCCAGCTTGCTTGACAACTTTTCTGTTTTAGCATGATAAGCTTTGATTAGATATCTAAACTTTCTGTAAACTGTAAAGACTAGTCGTGTTCGACTGCCTTGGTGCTAGTTGCCTACTAGCAATCAAATCAAGTCGCTGGCTTATGCTAGGGTCCCTCTGCCGATCAAATTAAGTTGCTTAAATCCGACCAATCGATCTATTACATATTTACTGGTATACAAATATCGATTTTGCACGACATGGGTAATAAGAATTGGTCGGGGTTATCGAGCGTGATCTTCACCGCTCAGGCTACTTACTTTGTTGTTTGTAATTTAAAATATTCGTTAGAGATCGCGTAGAAAATTGATCGGGATGCGATTTTGTAATCGGGTAGAAGATATAGCTGATCAAGAATCAATCGTGTCTGGATCTGCACCGCTCAGGTGTCACACTCATTTTTCGCATTTCAAAATATTCGTGGGCGATCGCGTAGAAAGTTGATCGGGAAGCGATTTTTGATCGGGTAGATATATAGATATATCTGATCAAGAATAAATGGTGTCTGGAGATTGAGTGTGGTGGAGGTAATATATCTTACACGACCTGCACCAAACCTGCAGTCGATCTCCTCGACTTGTACGTGTTTGATACTTAACTGCATCCCGATCAGCTCGACCTCTGTGTCATCAGGCCAATCGATAAAATCGACTGCAGACTTCGAAGTGGATCGACTAGAGATTGAGAAGAAATAATTAAGTACGGTTTAACGGGGAACTTGGTTGATCTGATCCGCAGTGTTTCTAGAATTAAGTTCTGGCAAAATCCAACTAATTATATGTTACCACTGCCGATCAAATCAAGTCGATCGCTTGAATTCCCCGACCAATCCTGACAAAACAACTTTTTCTCGATCTCTAGCCGATCAACCCGACTTCAATAGTCGATTTGGTCGGATTGGCAGATGAAGCAGAGGACGAGTTGATAGTATCTGGATTTACTCGAGTGCAAGTCGAGGTTATCGAGTGTAGGTTGGGTGCTGGTCGAGCGAAAGATAATAACCCGACCACAATCGATTCCCAGCAACTATCATTTCCCGGGCGGGTCGATTTTCTACCCGATCAATACACAGCCGCTTCCCGATCGTTTTTTTTTCACTCGATCGCACACCAATATTTTTTTACAATGAAAAAAAAAGAAAAACAGAAAGAGGCCGAAGCGATTCAGATCAAACTCGATTACCAGACCATTTCCGATTACCTATGCCGATCGATATCGATCTAAACTCGATCGCTTGATTGGGCTTGGTCGAGTTGATCTGGTCGGCAGTGGGATCCTATGATAAATGACTTGATCTTGATCTTTAGACAATCAAAAAATAACCTCTACAGTAATTTTGATAGGGTGAATCGAGTACAAGTCGGGGTGACCGAATGCAGGTTGGGTACAGGCCGGGTAAAAGATATCAATCCGATCACACTTGACCTTAAGACACGACTGACTCTCGATTAGATCGATCTTCTAAGCGATAGATACATAGTCGTTCCTAGATCAATCTCCTACTCGGTCGCATACGAGAATTTTTGAAATGTCAAAAAATTTGAATTGGAAGTCCGAGCGATGTAGATAAAGCTGAATCACCTAAACTACTCCCCATTACAAATGTCGGCCGAAATCGATCTGTGCAAGATCGCTTGATATGGTTTGTTCAATTTGATCTGATCTGCAGTGGGAAAATAGCATTATATGCGTTTCGGACGGTTTAGCCGCGATTAGGACGTGGAATGGCAGTGCTATGGCCGTGGAATGGCAGTGCTATGGCCGTGCTATGGCAGTGATTCAGACGCGATGTGGACGCGGTATCTTGTCGCGTGTTTTAACACTAGACGCGGTTGGAAGTTGTAGGCCGTGGTACGGCAGTGTTTCGGCAGTGGAACAGCCGCCGGCGGCTGTACCACGTCCATTCCGCGTCCATAGCACGGCTAAATCAAAATCAAAAGTTACCGCGTCCAACCACGTCCAAAATATTTTGAGATTTTTTAGCCGTGGTATGGCCGCGGAACGGCCGCGATATCGTATGTGACCGGGCCTTAAACTATTAAACACGTAGGCTAAAGAGATTTCCCATTCCGATTCAATTTTTAAAAGTATGTTTTGATGCCAAGTTTGGTTACTCCAAAGCGTTTAAATGCTATCCATTTTTGGAAGCAAATTTTGCAAAATTTGCTTCTTTTTGCAGCCACCTGTCTCTGCATTTTACTATTCTCTGCATACCACACAACATCTTCCGGTCCTCCTCACTATAAATAATTCTATCAAAAGCAAAGATTAATGAGGTAACATTCATTTGAACATTCAATATGTAAGTCTGAAGTTATGTGCAGATATTGAATTGTTTGACTGAAAATGAAACATTCAATTAATCATGTCTCTAAGAGAATAAAAGATCCACGTAGTAATTTGCTTTGTTATGGTTCAAAGATCAGTCCAATGGCCTTCCTTGTAAATGGGTCAGTCAAGTTTACTGAACTATGAAATATATTCAAAGCTTACACATACGATTGATATGCATGAAGTTGTGCTATAAATAGGTACAACTCCAGCATGGAATCAAAGTATTCAAGGTATTCTGGATAATCAAAGTACCCAATCAATGTGCTCTACGAATCAAAGTATTTAAGGTATTCAAATGGATAATCAAAGTACCTAATCAAAGTACTCTACTTCTGGACAGGCATACATTATTAACAAATTTGCTTCCCAACAGTACTTTCAGTACTTTGATTTAATTTGTTGCTGATAAGCCAAAGAAACGCTTTTAAAAGTTAGGCAGAAATGACAAATTTTATGTACGTATAAAGTGGTTTACCCCAATTGATTTAATTTTATTAACACAATATATTCAGCGGCGGATCGAGGATTTCTGTGAGGAGGGGGGTCGTTTTTACATAAAGGGGTTTCGTTTTATAAGTATTACCCAATTTTGACTGAATTTCTGCATGAAAATGAAATAATCAGGCTACCTTGAACTCCCCCCCCCCGAACCTCGTTCCCCCTCCCCTGGATCCGCCACTGATATTCCCCATAAATGGTGCGATATTTTGAACTGGCATTTTCTGATTTGTTTATAAGAAAACATGTCCTTTCTGACATGTAAAAATAAAAGTAAAAAATATGAGAAAATATTTAGGAAACGCCCCTTTAAAATGAAATTTGTTCTATAAGGGCTTTTCATTTGAGATAATTGACCTTTTTTCAGATCTTGTTTTATATGATTAAGGTAGTCAACCCCTAATGAGATTCGCGCGACGCCAGAATTATTCGGGCGACGTAGAAAACATTCGGCGGTGGAACTTTCCACCGCCGAATCTTTACGACCGCGCTCGAATAGGTTCGGATACGTAACGACAGCACTCGAAAAAAATACGATGTTTTATGAATCTCAAAATGGCTACATTACGGGTATTCTACCTTAAGTTAAAACTGCAAAATGCAAAGGCTTCAACTGACATTTGCGCTATAAAGGTGCCTTTCTTTTATATGGCATTTCTCTCTCAATGGTTGATTAAAACTTAATTTCCGACAACCCCATGGCTGAATACAAATTTCTTTGTTTGTACACAACAAATTAGGCGTGGAAATGATTTGACCTTTAACAACAATAACAATAAGAGGGTAAGGTCAATCGGAGAAGTATTTCCGGTTCGTAGGGGGCTAAAATGTATATATTTTTTCTCAGAAAAAAACCCTTATGGCCATGTTCATTGGGTGTTAATTAGATATTCATAATTATGATGCTTTTGATATCTTTTTGTTGTGTTTTGGTGCAGGGATTTATGTGGCTACCGTTTCTGGTTTCCCTATTTTTACGAGGAAAATACATAGTATATTATATCAATTGATATAATATTGTTTATTTTGTAAACGATAATTGATTGACCGCCCGCCGAAAATCTTGATATATTATACATGTATCACGTGAGTTGTAAACTGCAAGCAACCAATCATTTCATTTATGGGAGTGGCTAATGCAGATCTGGTTTACACACGGATACTTTGAAATCAGTGTGAAGAGCTCTAATTCGTTGGGAAGCATCGATTAATTTAAACATTATAATTCATACCAATATAATTAATATTGTTATTCAAATTTAACACGTGATTTAACTATGTACCTTATACTGAACTTACCTGGAATTAATGTTACATAACTTTATTTGATGATGTTTCCGATACAAGAAATGCCAATAACGTTCAAACATTATCATGTGAACAATTTATCATGCAGTTGACAATATAAATATATTATGTGGTATTTCAAGAGATTATTAGTGCATAGCTTACTTTTACTGTGAAGTGTTGGTAATTTCATAAGAATTATCGTTCTATCAACGTATGTGTCCACGGATATTCCTTGAGGTGACATCTTAAACCGAAACAAAGTGGCTACGATTGTAAATGGTGAGTGCTTTCTGATCTCATAACAAGATCACGAATCATCTTTAATTATACCAAAACATTGAGAGTGAGCGGAATTTTACCTACTATCAAATCGCAAATATAATGGCATTGAGACCATAATATTATGGTGACCTATATCATTCATAAGTACTGCATAATCTTATTAACTTCAACAAACTTAGAGAAAGAAAATGGGTATACAATACACTGATGTCTACCTGTTTGCGCGTTCTATGATAGACGACCTTACCGCTAAACACTCCGGATATGATATTCAAATAAAACCGTAGAATACTCCAAAGAAATAAAGTATGATTCGCCGATTTAATGCAGCTACATCTCCCTTCTTCAAAGAATGTGTATTCCTGTCCAGCTCAGAAGTGCTTTCATTTGTGTTCTAGTGTCAATGTGTCATTTCATTCTACGCATGTATAGAAATTCATTCGGGTATCTCCGTTTATGATTGTGCTTGCGAGTGTTTCGTGAATTAAAGTGAAAATGGGAAGTGCATTAATAGTGTTCTGTGTCATCATGATTCAGTTTGAATGGAATTAAACGTGCTATTATTTTATCCACTATATGCTATCATGTCTATTTTATTTCAGCTACGATACATTCTACCTACAAGTTTTGTGCAATCTCAAGTGACTAGTCGGCTGTCATTGAACTTATTCTATGCCTGGATACAGACAATTCATGCAGATTGGTGTTAATTCGAACGTAGTATCAACAAGTACTTATTGTCACACATGCATTAGTAGCTTTCACTCGACGTAGAATAGGTTAAGGGAAAGCAAGCGACTCCATCGCGTGGCGATTGGATTGTTTACACAGGGTCTATAATACGGGCATTGGAACGAACAGACTAGCGTTTCGTAAACAAAAGAGCAGCGTAGTTCTGCAAGCGTGTCTGACACTGATTTATTAGACTGAAATTGGTCTAATAACTCGGCGTGAGATAGGGGTCTCCCTTATCTACATGTACGTTGCACATGGTTTCGTTTGCGCTCGCTTACCCTTCAATCATATGCTAATTATTGATGATGATAAACTACACAAACGACCCCATTTACATGAATTCATTTGCTTATGCCGCAACCGTATGCTAACATTGCCATCATCCAGACTGACACTTTATATACCATTGATAGCTCACGTGCCTATGCTCATAATTCTGGCACTGTGATAAATTTGACAAGGCCTATTAAGACGCTTGGTTAATGTGATAAATGAGACATTCGACGGGACCATGTGGAACTGTGTTTTCTCATGTTCCGCGTTAATGCTTTATTTATCGGTCAATTAAGGACACAGCTTTATGACTAGTCTGCATTTGTTTGATTATCAAAACAAGTACATCTTACAATCTTTCTAATTTCCTTTCCCTTTCCCTATTTCTTTAAAATTTCATACCTTGGGCGTCGACACATCAATACAATGTTTCTAAAAAAAAACACTCCTCCTCTAACATTGGATACTCGTCCGATAACATTGGATACTCGTCCGCTAACATTGGATACTCGTCCGATAACATTGGATACTCGTCCGCTAACATTGGATACTCGTCCGATAACATTGGATACTCGTCCGCTAACATTGGACACTCGTCCGCTAACATTGGATACTCGTCCGATAACATTGGACACTCGTCCGATGACATAGGATACTCGTCCGCTAACATTGGATACTCGTCCGATAACATTGGATACTCGTTCGCTAACATTGGACACTCGTACAATAACATTGGACACTCGTACGATAACATTGGATACTCGTCCGCTAACATTGGACACTCGTCCGCTAACATTGGATACTCGTCCGCTAACATTGGACACTCGTCCGCTAACATTGGATACTCGTCCGCTAACATTGGACACTCGTCCGATAACATTGGACACTCGTCCGCTAACATTGGACACTCGTCCGCTAACATTGGACACTCGTCCGCTAACATTGGACACTCGTCCGATAACATTGGACACTCGTCCGCTAACATTGGACACTCGTCCGCTAACATTGGACACTCGTCCGATAACATTGGATACTCGTCCGCTTACATTGGACACTCGTCCGCTAACATTGGATACTCGTACGCTAACATACCACTAACATTGGACACTCGTCCGCTAACATTGGACACTCGTCCGATAACATTGGACACTCGTCCGATAACATTGGACACTCGTCCGATAACATTGGACACTCGTCCGCTAACATTAACATGGAAGAGTAGTTTTGAGTAGATTTGCATTCTTGTAGATAATAAGGTCATGTTATCATTAAAGATTATTTGATTAAGATATTTTTTTTATTTAAGCATGAACTGTATTTCAACGAACGTCAATCTACAATGGATGTTATTCTGTCCATATCTGTCACTTTATCCGACCAGCCTAACGATATGCTATTTATTTCGAGTAGCCGAATGCACAAAATTGGAATCACACCAATACACAATATGGATACTTTAAAACTGTCGACGAAACGGCTTGATTAATTCTTCAAAACTACACTTTTATTACATCACTTATTTCGCCCTTGGGGAACCAACCAATCAACTTTGCTCGATTATCTTTCCAACCGAACAAATTTTCTTGGTTTATTTTGGCGCCTTTTGAATATTCCTTCATATATTATCGCAATATTCATTCGTATCCAAGGTACGAAATGCTACATATCTACAAACAGCCAACCTAATCTATCTAACCATTTTCGGTTTTTCGAGGACAGTGCAACGTCCAACTATCACACTACATCTACACTACTGAGAACCCAAGTTCTTGTGTGATAGCCTACGCTACCTACGATATACTTAAAAGGGTAGCTCCGCCCTGCTTCTTTCTGTAGATCAATTTTTTTAGGTTGGCTGTCTATGTATTACGTTTTAGTTGAAAACTAGCCTAAAGATTGATTCCCAAGGGCCAAATAAGATTTATTATTAGGATTGATTACATTTTTAGTTTAAGTATACAGCGTAAACGTATTACAATCATTTATTGCTGGTAATGTTAGTGATGTATATTAGTCTATGTAGATTTACTTGATTTGTACAGTAGAATGTTAAGGTGTCATTAAATGTTGTTTATAAAATTTCATATTTTTTTTCCTTTCTCCCATCTGATTGTGTCTGATAAATACAATAAATGTCCTTTACATATTATGTTTGTCTGTCGCATCTGTCAGGTTATATGATCAATCATGTAGCCAGGTCACTTCAGTATACACAACGAACTCTGTGCTCAAGCACCGCATTTTCTGGAAATTTGGAGTCTTACCACCTGTCTGTATTGGAATTATGGATTTATGGATTATGTAGATCGACACAGGGTTTGGGTATTGCCCCGTCGTTTTAAACTACGACATGTGTCATTAAACACTATACCAAAAGTAGATTTGCATATAACATCTATAACATCCATTGTCGAACATCTGAAATTTGTTTCATCTACACTTATTGTCGTAAAATGAGTTTAGCAAAATAAATAGTATATTATATCAATTGATATAATATTGTTTATTTTGTAAACGATAATTGATTGACCGCCCGCCGAAAATCTTGATATATTATACATGTATCACGTGAGTTGTAAACTGCAAGCAACCAATCATTTCATTTATGGGAGTGGCTAATGCAGATCTGGTTTACACACGGATACTTTGAAATCAGTGTGAAGAGCTCTAATTCGTTGGGAAGCATCGATTAATTTAAACATCCACCACCTATCCCCTCCTCCACCATATTTAATGTCATTGATGTGCATGCCTTTATGTTAGCATGTGCTTCATTTTATGTATTGACCAACAATCAATTCCCGTCACTCTCGTTGATTATTTCTACGCTAAATTCTTTACTATGCTTAGCTTCAATTTGGTATTTGATCTCGACACAACTAACTGGCCACTACGAGCACAATTTAGTCACTTATCAAACCCATGTTGTTTTTTTTTTTACCGCAGTAGCTTACTAAGGTTACTCGGGCTTAAGACCATTTCCTCGACCATACCATTCAGCCTCTCAGCTCATTTCTAAGTACACATGGTTCTTGTATTATTTCTCGTAGGTGTCAAAACACTTATATCATGTGTGCTACTTTAGTATTCTTTTCCTTATATTTCTTTCAATTGATTGTTGGTCCCTTCGATAAGCCTCTGCTAAATTCGAATGCTATTTCATGATGTAAGGGAATCAATCTTTATCGGCGCCTTTTGAATATTCCTTCATATATTATCGCAATATTCATTCGTATCCAAGGTACGAAATGCTACATATCTACTAACAGCCAACCTAATCTATCTAACCATTTTCGGTTTTTCGAGGACAGTGCAACGTCCAACTATCACACTACATCGGACTTCGTCCAACTACTGAGAACCCAAGTTCTTGTGTGGTAGCCTACGCTACCTACGATATACTTAAAAGGGTAGCTCCGCCCTGCTTCTTTCTGTAGATCAATTTTTTTTAGGTTGGCTGTCTATGTATTACGTTTTTTAGTTGAAAACTAGCCTAAAGATTGATTCCCAAGGGCCAAATAAGATTTATTATTAGGATTGATTACATTTTTAGTTTAAGTATACAGCGTAAACGTATTACAATCATTTATTGCTGGTAATGTTAGTGATGTATATTAGTCTATGTAGATTTACTTGATTTGTACAGTAGAATGTTAAGGTGTCATTAAATGTTGTTTATAAAATTTCATATTTTTTTTTCCTTTCTCCCATCTGATTGTGTCTGACAAATACAATAAATGTCCTTTACATATTATGTTTGTCTGTCGCATCTGTCAGGTTATATGATCAATCATGTAGCCAGGTCACTTCAGTATACACAACGAACTCTGTGCTCAAGCACCGCATTTTCTGGAAATTTGGAGTTTTACCACCTGTCTGTATTGGAATTATGGATTTATGGATTATGTAGATCGACACAGGGTTTGGGTATTGCCCCGTCGTTTTAAACTACGACATGTGTCATTAAACACTATACCAAAAGTAGATTTGCATATAACATCTATAACATCCATTGTCGAACATCTGAAATTTGTTTCATCTACACTTATTGTCGTAAAATGAGTTTAGCAAAATAAACGGTGTGTATATTTAATCGAAAATTGTGAAGCTTCGACTGCATGTTCATGGTCCATTTCATGAAAATTCCACAGGTCAAGGATAAATCTGTACCATTTTAGACGCACTGTGACTCAAATACAGTTGTGGATGGTGTAACATTGTATGGAAAAGGGGCATCTAACATAGAATTAAATAGGAGCCAATATAAGAGATATGCAAACAAGAACAACAACAACAACAAAAACAACAAAAACAAAAACAACAAACGGAACTCATTTTAAGCAACATCCACTTAAAACATAAGTGCATTCCTGTTTTTTCTAAAAGTAATAAAAACTGATAATAAAATAATCAATTCGTACGTGGATAAAATATACCTTATTATTTAGCCCCATTTCCATTAACTTTAACAGCATGAACCTAATCGTACATCCTTGTTTTATTAGGGAAAGATCTAAATATACAGATATCTAGACTTTTAAATCAACTCAATCTTAACCCTTTCCCGAACAGCAAAAATTATTGTTATTCCGAAATTTGAAAGGTGCTATACACGACAAATTTGATACTGATAAATATAGGAATTGTGCACAACAGAGCTAAGTTAAAGAAAATATTAATGAAAACTAAGTAAATGCTGTTAACAGTTTACCCCAATAACTTCCTAAGTTTTTTTTTTTTCAATAATGAACGTGAAATCCAGGTCGTGTCTACGAATGGACTGCTAAATGATATTTTCAAAACAATTATCCGATCACATTACACCAGTAGACCCCATATTCTGAAGAAAAGTTAAGGTAATACCTGGGTAATGGGCTATGTGACCCGTTATGGAACGAAATCTGTATGGTGCGAATAGATGCTTTCAAGGGAGGTAATTTTCATTGCTCTAAAAATTTGATTTTTTTTAATTTGTTTGGGGTTTTTTTGCCTACTCTTCATACAATTTAGAAACATTTTCACAAAAAAAATGTTTAGAATTGTTCAGAATATTCCCGGAAATCTGAGCACGCCCATTTATTTCTGTTGTTACGGAAACAGGCGACATTGCATGTAACTGTACTTTAAAACTGCCGGAACTTACGGACGTCACGGAATAAGTCGAAATATAACGATTATACAGGAGGCGCATTACACAGGTCTTACCTTTAAATATCAGATTTCCATATGCATAATTTTATTACATTAAAAAATCAACAATTTCACATATTTTCTAAACTTGGACTTGGAGGGCTACATGTATATCGAACAAAGCATCAAGTTCTTTTCAGTTCAAATAGTAGACACAATCTAATTTTATACGTAATGGTGAAATTGTAAGAGAACAAAATGGATTCTGATCAGACTGTGTATATCCGGAGGTCGACCTGAATCAATTGGCCCCAAATACCATATAGAACACACTCTTTCGAAAATTATGGCATAGTAAATTTATATGAATAAATGGAAATAGTGATGATTTCGATAAAAAATGAAATTGATTAATACATATATGTACTTACAAGATAAAAAGTCACATCCAAAATCAATTAAATCTAAAACAACGTGCGAAGTTCTCAGAACCGATTTTCACTGTATATTCATGATAGTACTAAACATCATCTTTGTCATTTAATCGCAACATTTCTTTATCTTTCATCATACGATATTTACTTTTGTTGTTTTTAATTTCTTTTTCACTTATTATATCTGTCTTAACCCTTTCCCAAACAAGACCTGGTTTTGACGTCCCTATTAAAAGGCTTGGGAAAATATAGAAACAAAAGAAGAAACTGCTGATAACCAGCAGTTTCTCCTTTTGTCTCAATATTTTCTATGCCATATTTTACACAATTTCTATCTTTAATAACTTACATTTTGTCATTTGTGGCAGTTTTTGAGGTAGATCACCCTAAAATTTTGCCATTTTGGAAAGGGTTAACTCATACAAATCACTTCGTTTCTATAACCACTGTCAAAGTTTGCGCAAAAGATTCCAGTTTATTTTCTTATATCAATACACTATATATACTGAGTCAAAAAAGAAAGTGTGCACACTTCTACTTTATATATCTACGTAACCACTGCAATTAACTTCACCAAACATCTCGTCCCTTGATTGCCAGAAGGGGCTATCAGCACTTTTCATAGTTTTGAGAAAAACGCGTTTAAAGGTTTTGAAAGCTGTCAAAAAATCAGGTTTTTAATGAACAAATACCATGTTTGGCCCATGAGTAGAACATGATAGCCACTATACACATACATATTATCAAACTTCATTTCCAATGATTTACGCCTTTTTGGCCAAAAAAGGCTGATAGCCCCTTCTGGCTGCCGGAAAAATACAAAAAAACAGAGGAGAATGTTTCTGCCAAAAGGGGTCAACAGCAAGGCATGTATTGTTAAAAAATCATTTATTCTCATAAATAATATATTTTTGCACATTTTACTGTTTGTGTATGCTTTCACCAAACCACCATAATAAATTCCTTCTTTTCTAACAACTGATATTGAGAGTTTCTCATTGTATTTCATTGGTAGATTTTGAGAGGGTCTTCCGCCTGGTCTTTTTCACCCCAGTACAAATAAATTCTGGATTACTGTATTTGTATCTAGCATATCGTCGTTGTAAATGCAAAACCTCGTATCTCAGTTTTGGAAAATTTTAAAGGAGAGGGAGAAAAATGTAGTAACTTTTCCTAAACTGAAATGTATTACTTGAAATTTGGACATGTTGTTTACAAAAAGTGTGTCAATAATACTGATCAGTCAAAATATCTCAAAACCTGCGAGAATCGTCTACACAGGGCACACAAGTTTGTACTTTGAAAATCGCACCAATCGACATACGAGGTTTTGCATTTACACCGACGATATATAATGAAATATTTCATCTGGATGGCTTCTTTAAACCTTTAACACACTGACCTTGTGCTAGTTTATTCTACTGCCATCAGCACACGTTTTTAAATTTCTGAAATGACGCATACGCTTTCAAATAAAAAAAAAGTTGAGGTATTACACAACCATAAAGATGCATCGACCCCACTACAGCTTCATGTAAGTCAGTGTAATGTCCCTAAAGCTTAAAAAGTACAACGCAGCTTATTCTCTTCAAAAAAGGGATGTTTATGCATTTCGTTTCAAAAACTGATAATAATGCATTTTTGTAACCATGATAACTGGTTACAAAAATAATATTGGAAAACAAGACATTTCTCGTTATGTTTTTATTCACAATCCTTTGCATAAATATTGTGTTTCAATGTTTACTGAGACTTATATAATTCGCCAATGCAGCTTCAAACTTCCGCGGAGAACCCCGACATACTGTATGGGTAATAACGTCTGGCCATTTGAAATATGGTGTGCCATTGTTGCGGAACGTATAGTGATGTCTGTTTTGGCTGGGGGCATGCTCTATTACTGAATGCATTGAATTGCATTCCACTTACAAGTAATTGTCCGGTCTCCAAATGTTTCTGCTCAATCACTTATACTATTAGGATGTGTCAATACAACTTTCAGCAAACCTGGGACCAGATATCTGGTACTGTTCTATCCGGAACAGCAGTCAGAATAGAGTATAACATACTTAATGATTAATGGTAGAGAATTAAGATGCGTCATTATGCGAGTACCCATTTCTGATTATCTACGCTGGCCATGAACCTCATTCAGGTCCCTTTTTTATCTGTCAGTAAATACAGCGTAGCGGTTCAACTTTCGTTTGAAATATGATTGTGACACATTGGAGCATTGCGTTTTGCAGTTCCAACGGCCTGTAAGTCAAAGGTCGCTACATACAGAGTTTTGTGTAACATTTCGCGTTCTTTTTTTCAGTGTCTTCTTCGATTCATGCCTGTTCCTTTCTAAAAGCATTTTCCTTAACCATTCTGAAGTTTCTATCCGAAATAGGCAAAAATCAGGCTGCCAGAAGGGGCTATCAGAAAATTTTAACTTATTTCTTTCTATTCCAAGCAGTTTGTTGGAGACAAAAACTTATATATTTAGTTTAATATATTACTTTTCGTTAATGCAATATAAATATATCGTATAAACAGACAGTTAAAATGATTTTATCAAAATTTGCTGGCTCGGCAGCCAGAAGGTGCTATCAACACGTTTTGCTAATAACATTATGTTTCACTTTTTCTGATTATTGCTTTGATGAATTTATTGAAAACTGCAAATACCACATTGGTAGAAAGTGCTCATTTACAACACAAATAACAATATAAATTTACTTACCTTTTTTTACTAATAATAGCTCTAACAGAGTATTTCGATTTGCTTTGCAATTATGTCGCACTGTAGATCTACGAGGGATGGTCGGAAAGTAGTTGGACTTTTGACTATTTCTCTAAAACCATTTAAGTATTTAACAAAATTCTTTTTACACTGTTTGAACGAATTGTCCAACTATGTCTATGCATTTTTGCCATCTTCGTGGGAGCTTTATTATTCCCACTATTGACCATGACGTAGACCCACTGTATTAGGTACAGTGTAACAGCCGGTATCAAAGGCGCCATGGTCTCAAATTTCTTCCCAGCAAGCATTTTCATCAGTTCTAGACACAAATAAAGGCAACGTGAAGTGAGGTGTGGGTTATAAGAAGTATAAAACAACTATAGTCATGTGTACTAGTTGATAATCTCCACTGTAGATGCGGAGGTATGGGAGCATGCTTAATCGTGAAGTAGAGAACAGTTTTCTTTGCTAATCTGGGACGCGTTTACTTCAGTATTTATTCTTAGTGTTTTCTCAATTACTTCAGAATTGTATTTGGCAATGACAGCTTTTACCATTTGACATGAAATGAGTAACTATCAATCCCCGTGAATCCCCCAAATCAACAAACATGACTACCAACCGAAGATAACAGCTTAATCTTTTCAGGGATGGGGAAGCAACTCGTTTTCAGGACTGCTTTGACTGAGTTTTTATATCAAGTTCGGAATTATTAACTGAAATTTAATCTTCAGTGATAAAATAGTTCAAAATCTTATCTCCTTCGCGATTAACCTGATTAAAATGTTCTTTTGTATTGGGTACCCTTGTTGTTCCTCTAACAAATAGCCTATGATACATGAAACACCTATCACATATAAATTGACAGAATGTTGTATATAAACAACTATCTTTGAAAATAAACTGACCACATTAATGGCAAATGGATGTAGATTCCACCAATATATAATGTGTTTATACATTTGCAAATGGAGAGACAGCAGCAGGAAAAGTCCAACTACTTTCCGACCATCCCTCGTATTTAAGATTATTGGGGTCATTCCACTAATTTAGTTAATTTTCGGGACAAATTCACACAATGTCATTCTTTGCTTACATTAAACATTTCCCAAAAGCAAAACTTTAGGGCGGTTTAAATTCAAAGTAGACGACAAAATAAATGTTAATAAATCAGAACTTGACAACATTATAACATAGAAAATGTTCAGATAAACGGATAAAATGTAATGAAATGTCGGTTATTGGCACCTTCTTCTTTTCCTTCAATGTCTCAAAACCCTTTTCTACAAGTAACCTCAAAACCAGGTCTTGTTTAGGAAAGGGTTATGGGACAATTAGGCAGATAAATGACCGGTTAATTGTTAACATGAGTCCCATTTATCAGTGTGGGGGCTATGCTGATAGACCCTTCTGGCAGCCCAGTTGGTGTTGATAGCCCCTTCTGGTCGGCAACAATCTGGCTAGTTGCTGATAGACCCTAATCATGTTATGCAATTTTGTATCATTTTTAATTGGAATATCAGTTCCAAATGTTTTTCATAGGTAGAAATCACTCGACTGACTTAAAATATGTTAAAATGCCATTTTCGCCCAAAAGTGCTGATAGCCCCTTCTGGCAAACAAGGGACGTTACATGACGTTGATGCCCTTACGTCAACGTTTCAAAACCACACCATTTATGGCGAACCAGTAAAGCAAGCATATGTAAGCAACATTTGAAATCGACAAAGGCAGATAGACGGCTCATAAGAGCTTTGAGACCATTTGTTTGTCACATTATCATGATGCCTAAATCTTACGTTACGCCTGCATTGGGCACATCGTCATCTTCAACGGACGTGTAAAAATTAGTCATGAGTGTGCTGTAGGGCCGAACATCACTACCGCCTGAGTTTCGCAAAATTTAGGGTCCAGTTGAAGAATTTGCAGGACGTGGAATACGTCTTGCAATATGAACGCAACGAATTCCAAACGATAAAATTAAACGTTATGTTCGCTCAGTGATACCGCAGATAGTGGCCGTCATTTATTGAAGACATGACACAATAGAAATTGACGCTGAAATCCCAAGAAAATTGTATTATTTAATCTCCTAACGTTCGTCTGCAAGTTCTGTGAATTTCGAAATTGACCCCTATCTCAATTATCCTAGGAAAACACAAGAAAAAATCCATTTAACACAATTTAAAAAGACACCTGCTTATAGGCAATTGAAGTATCTTTAATTTGATACCAATATTATAATATCAATATTCAAAATTACGATAGAAATTCCAGTTATTCTCTATGCACACGTTCTTTTTTGACTCAGCATATATACTAACGAGTTGCAAATTATTCTTGCTGGAGCGATAAATCCCAGAAATCTAGACACCAACCCGATATCGCTGCTTTTCTGCGAAAACCTCGTATCTGCAGCTTAAAACAAGCTGCAGATACGAAGTTTTCGTAGAAAAGCGACGATATCTAATATTTGATATTGTCTAGCATAATATATGATCTGTGATCCTGAAAAAATCTTAGTGTTGTATTCACCAACTATGTAGTCTAATTCCAAATACAACTTTAACATTTCGCAACAATGAAATCGTTTGGCTCAAATAATTATACGTCTCATAAAAATGAAATAAAAGAGATAGATTTGGAAAACAAAAGTAAATGTTGGTGAATCGGATCCCTGGATTGATATTATAACAACGTGGATCCAGATCGGGCCGGTTTTTCGCTTTGGTATTTTTACAAGGAATGGTTCTACGCTCATACAGTTGCTTAATTAGCGCAATGTAGACGCGCCAGGTAAACAAGAAGGGTTTCGATAAGTCTGATTTGAATTCATGCACGAGTGGTAAACTTTGGAACGACCTCCAAAAAGAGGTAGTGAATTTCTGTTCCCATAGCACATCCGGGAACTCGCGAGGTCGGTCCAATGGCTAAAAACGTGTAAACAAAGGTAGGTGTCGGTGGTTCTTTTGATTGTTTTCGAGGTTTCCAGCGAAAAATAGATAATTATGACAATGCTATGTCGTGTAAAAATGACTTCTCGACGCACACGGCCCAAAACTGCGGTCGAAACCGAAGTAATTTCCCCTGGATCGTTTTTAAAAGTTCGAACACAATGTTGCTTTTTCACAACAGTTTGTCAACAACTGTCACCTTTTTGTATAATTTGTGGTTTTCCGCGAAGAATACAGCCCCGGTACGTTCGTCCTGGGAAAACGAGTACTCTGTATCACATATCCTGTTAAAAACGGCAACGGGGCGCATTATTTAAGAAAATGATTGAAAAAATTCCAGTAGAGGTCGTTCCAATAAGGTAGAGCTTGTTCCAATTTGAATGAAATCGTTCCCAGTGCTCTCCTGTTTTATACAATGAAATAATGCCTGTGATATCAGACCAGCCAAACTAAGACAAAAATTAATGATGGCGTTTGAAATATAAGAATTATCGTCATATCGGAGGCGTCGTTTTGTCCTGTGTGGTGACTTTGTTTTACATGAAAGTCTGTGTCACAGACACAGTGTAAACAAAGTCAAAAACAGCCTTTTTGACATTCAAAGGCAGATCACCCAGTACATTCTGGTTCGATCAGGCCCATAATCGAACTCATCCAAGATCCACGACCATCATTATTTTGACCAAGTTTGTTTAAGATTGGCTTATAAAGCTTGCGGATGCTACAGTGTAGACGGACAGACAGACAGACGGATGGACGACTGACAATAAGTGACCACAATAGCGCACCTCGAGCACTTCGTGCTAAGGTGAGCTAAAAGTGCATTTCAAGAGATCCATGCGTAGAGTTTAAGGAACATCAGAAACAGACTTTCATGTAAAACAAAGTCACCACACAGGACAAAACGACGCCTCTGATATGACGACAATTCTGATATTTCAAACGCCATCATTAATTTTTGTCTTAGTTTGGCTGGTCTGATATCACAGGCATTATTTCATTGTATAAAACAGAAGAGCACTGGGAACGATCTCATTCAAATTGGAACAAGCTCTTCCTTATTGGAACGACCTCTACTGGAATTTTTTCAATCATTTTCTTAAATAATGCGCCCCGTTGCCGTTTTTAACAGGATATGTGATACAGAGTACTCGTTTCCCCAGGACGAACGTACCGGGGCTGTATTCTTCGCGGAAAACTACAAATTATGCAAAACGGTGACAGTTGTTGACAAACTGTTGTGAAAAAGCAACATCGTGTTCGAACTTTTAAAAACGATCCTGCGGAAATTACTTCGGTTTCGACCGCAGTTTTGGGCCGTGTGCGTCGAGAAGTCATTTTTACACGACATAGCATTGCCATAATTATCCATTATTCGCTAGAAACCTCGAAAACAATCAAAAGAACCACCGACACCTACCTTTGTTTACACGTTTTTAGCCATTGGACCGACCTCGCGAGTTCCCGGATGTGCTATGGGAACAGAAATTCACTACCTCTTTTTGGAGGTCGTTCCAAAGTTTACCACCCGTGTCATGGCATCAGATGCATCTATAGATTTAAATGAATACAAAAAAGAAAAACCCAAAGTGTTCTAATTTTAGAAAATGTTTAGTTGAGGTTCCATTCTAACTTTTGATCTGTTTGACAAACAGAGGACGCGTCAGAGTAAACGGTACACAAACCTAAATCTTAGGAAAGATAGACTTACCTTTTAAGCTACTTGAAAGATATATCAACGTAGGAAAACACCAAGCCTGTTTAATCTAAAAAATCTCGTTCCTTTTTAAAAGTTATTTTCCTTCCTCTTGAATCACAAAAAGTGCACTACTTATTACAGCCTCGTACGATAACGTAGATTGTAATGACATACGAGATAAATTCACCCCGTGCAAATAGATCTGATATCAGAAATTTGTCTGTATAACAAAGCAATGCTAACAGACTAGTTTCGTCAATATAGATTCTTGTAGGCGTCGTATTATTGGAAAAAGAGCCTTAATAAAATTGCAGAAAATTCACAACATAAAAACCTGATATCAGGAATTTGTCTACATAACAAAGCAAGGCTAACAGACTGTATCATCAATATAGAGTCTTGTAGGCGCCGTATTATTGGAAAAGGAGACTAAAAAATTGCAGAAAATTCGCCCCGAACAAAAAGACTTCTTTTTTTTAAATTAATAAATGTGTCAGGGTAAGTGATACAGAAACCTAGATTTAAGAGAAAAACAGACTTACCTTAAAAGATAGGCCTAATTGTACGATATATCAACGTAGGAATCACATAGTCGTTTAAATCTGAAAAACTCTCGTTCCAATTTTTACAAACTATTTTCCTTCCTTTTGAATCACAAAAAATAGTGCACTACTTATAATAGTCTCGTACGATAACGTAGATTGTAATGGCATACGAGATAAGTTCACCCCGTGCAAATAGACCTGATATCAGAATTTTGTCTGTATAACAAAGCAGGGCTGACAGACGAGTTTCGTCAATATAGATTCTTGTAGGCGCTGTGTTATTGGAAAGAGGCTAAATAAATTGTAGAAAATTCACAAAAAAACTGATTTCAGAATTTTGTCTGTATAACAAAGCAAGGTTTTGTCAATACAGATTCTCGTAGGCGCCGTATTACTGGAAAAGAGGCTAAATAAAATTGCAGAAAAACATCGCGTGCAAATAGACCTGATATCAGAAATTTGTCTGTATAACAAAGCAATGCTAACAGACTAGTTTCGTCAATATAGATTCTTGTTAGCGTCGTATTATTGGAAAAAGAGGCTAAATAAAATTGCAGAAAATTCACCCCGAATAAGATGGTAGATAATTACGTAATACAGCTACTTATGAAAATATTTGAATTTAGTCTGAATGAGAGACGTCAAGTACGAGGGATGATCCAAAAGTAATGTCACAGTGCCTATAGTTTGGTTATTCGACGTACTCTTGTACATTTAAAGACTTGTAATTCAAGCGTATCCAATTGGAAACATGCTTTTCTGAATTATTTTAATATTTTTTATATATCCGAGAAAATAAAATGCTAAAAAAGATCCACATCGTGCATGTGCGCCGCACGCCATAAATTATTCGTTTGAAGACTATTATTACTTTATGTTCTATTATTACATTAAAAGAAATACCGCTGCAATTTAGCTGATATTTAAATGGCACAATGTCGTGATATTGCTAAGCCATTTAAGAACGTTTCAATAAAATCTGTGTGTTGAAATACTACATAAAACTCATTGAATTCATCACTCGCAATCAGGAAAATGGCAGAATCGGATATAAGCCCACAACGCGGAATTCGAACTTTTGCTAAAGGCTTTGAAAAAAGCCGATTGGAGCAACAGAAGCAATAAATTCAACCAAAAAAGAACGGGTTGTTAATAGGAGTCTCGTCTACCTTCGGTGCAAGCGGTTTTGGCAGTGAGTATGAGTCCTTTGAAGATGAAAAATGAGCCGTTAGACGTGTAGAGCAGCGGAATGACGCCAAAATCCATATGACATTTGCGTTATTTCCGCATCCTTAGCTGAATTTAAGAGGAATTAATCACGTCGACCTTAAAAAACTGGGACTAAATTTTTGATTCAGGGAATGCATTCAAGACATTGCTGAATGAGTGGTTTGTGTATGCATTAAATAAATGAAGTGGGTCGAACGCCATGAACTTTGCATTAAATACGGAGGGCAATATTTTGAGAAGGAATAGATTTTGACGTCGATGACGCGTTCGGATATCCTCGGATAATATCGACCAAAGATCGAATCATCGACTCGGAAGTGTGTGTATGAAGAAATCTTGAAAAAAATCCGATTTCTTAGCCGGAAGTAGCTACGCTTCATAAAGTAGTTTTCGAGGTCAACCAAATGCACAACCATGGCAACTTGCGGGACTTGCAGGTTGTCATCATTCTCAAAAGAGAGGACACTGGAACTGCAAACAATGTATTTCAGTATCATTGTCGCGTCATTGTTGACATAAGTCACATACGAACGTTTTGAATTGTTGTTTTATTCTATTCTATTCATAGTCTGAAAGTAGTTCTACGAGATGCATCCAAGGTATGATTCGATAGAGTTGTCCTTGGTGATCCAATTGGTCGATGACGTTGTGTGTTGTGCGGCGCAGGACACCGATGCGCAATGTAAAAATGCGGTTTATATTTGTAATATAAAGCGGAACTTTATGAAAATTTGTGTATGAATTAAACGAATGTTAATCTAACGGCATGTAAAATTGCATGACGATACATTCTTAAAATCACCGAAAACAACGTTTGTGACATTACTTTTGGATCACCCCTCGTATTTGATAAATGTGGTGGATAATTGATAACAATAACTGATCAGAAAGTTATTGAAGATCAACCAAAATGTTGGTTGATCTTCAATGACTTTTTATCAGACATTTCCCACCTTCTCTGCTTCAAAACCGAATTCAAATTGGCATGCATATTGATGATTGGATATTACGTTCTCAAATGCCAAGATGGCATTTCAATGATTTAAGCAAAACGTTCGATTTTTTAATCTGATTATTTATTTGAAAATGCCGATTATCTGTTGTTCTGTTTTAAATAAGTGGACGTGCCAGAGTAAGCGATTCAGAAACCTAAATTTTAGAAAAAAAACCAAACATACTTACCTTTAAAGATACTTGTAAGGTATATCAACGTAGGAAACATTAAGCCTATTCAACCGAGGGAAAACTATTTCCTCTTTTACAAATTATTTTTCCTTCCTCTTCAATCACAAAAATAGTGCACTACTTATTGTAGCCTCATGAATACGATAGTGTAGATTGTAATGGAATGACAGATAAATTCACCCCGTGCAAATAGACCCGCTATCAGAAATTTGTCTGTATAACAAAGCAAGGCTAACAGACTAGTTTCGTCAATATAGATTCTTGTAGGCGTCGTGTTATTGGAAAAAGAGGCTAAATAGAATTGCAGAAAATTCACAAAAAAATAAATAAATAAACCTGATATCAGAAAGTTGTCTGTATAATAAAGTGAGGCTAACAGACTAGTTTCGTCAATATAGATTCTTGTAGGCGTCGTGTTATTGGAAAAAGAGGCTAAATAGAATTGCAGAAAATTCACAAAAAAATAAATAAATAAACCTGATATCAGAAAGTTGTCTGTATAATAAAGTGAGGCTAACAGACTAGTTTCGTCAATATAGATTCTTGTAGGTGTCATGTTATTGGAAAAGGAAGCTAAATAAAACTGCAGAAATTCCACAACGAAAAAATATACCTTAAATCAGATTTGCCTGTATACCAAAGCAGGGCTAACAGACTAGTTTCGTCAATATAGATTCTTGTAGGCGTCGTATAATTGGAAAAATGGGCTATCGATGGTTTGATGCCAAGCTATTGTAACTACATTTTCTAAAATTTTACAGGAGAGGTAAAAAATCAATGGATTTCTCAAAATTAAAGAGGAAAAATGTTTCTAAATATCTTTCTAGGTATACAGAATTGAAACCCAATGTTAGAACACATGATGTATTCCTTCCTAAAGATTCAGAAAATGCAAAAAAAAACCGAATTTCTGAAAAATATGTAGTTACAATATTTTTGCACTGAGGCCTCGCTATATAAAAATGCAGAAAAACCAGTCATGGTTATAAAAGGACTGATATCAGAAATTTGTATGTATAATAAAGCAAGACTAACAGACTAGTTTTGTCAATCTAGATCCTTGCAGGAAAACAGTATTATTGAAAAAAGAGGCTCAATTAAATTGTAGAAAATGTCGAAATATGTAAGTTTGAAAGTCTTGTCGGGTATTGAACTTTCTCGTTGAAGAACGCAGAAACCACGTTTTGATATAAAATGTCTTTAAAAGTTGCTCTATCTCAATATTTCGGCTAAGAAGCCTTTTTCGAGAGATAAAAATGTACAAATTTTAACGCTACATAATGATAACATGTAATTGTTTAACATAAACAATTACATGTTATCATTATGTAGCGTTAAAATTTGTACATTTTTATCTCTCGAAAAAGGCTTCTTAGCCGAAATATTGAGATAGAGCAACTTTTAAAGATATTTTATATTTTTTCCCTTAGGAATACCATTTAAATAATTGTTATAAAATGGTTTATCATTTCCAAAACAAAACCTGGTTTTGTTGTTCTAGCGAAGAACCATTCCGAAGTATATTGAGAGGAGGGGGGATTTCTGACACTGATACATCGTTTCGAGCTGGTCATTCTAAAAAAAAAAATAGGATACTTTGGAAATGTGTAGTGTCCACAAGTATCCCTATTCCCCTTTGTCTGTTATTATATAGACACCTACTCCATTCACCATTACAGTCAATTGGTGTTAATCGTCAAAGGCCCGAGAAATAAGAAAGATGCTGCTTTTCATCAAAAACATCGTAACTGCAGCTTGAAGTAAGCTGCAGTTACCACGTTTTTGATGAAAATCCTCGAAATAATAGTTACACGAAGGTCAATTTACAACGTAAGTGGGAGTTTGTTAATAGGGTCAAATTGTTCTCATATATCATATCTTGTAAATGGCCGAGATTCTTTACAATTCCCAATGGTCGGTCAACAAATAGACCAGGCGCTATTATTCGACATTCTAGTTATTCTGGTTTGTACTTGTTCTTGTTGCTTGTTTACGAAACTGTTCATCTGATCTTTGAAAAGATATTTCATTATTTCGTGTGGTCGGCTTACATACATTATCTTCGATATTCAGGTAGTCCACCCCCAATGAGATTCGCACGAAGTCGTAATTATTCGGGCGAAGTAAAACGTATTTGGCAGTGGAATTTTCCACCGCCGAACAATTACGACCGCGCCAAATATGTTCTAATACGTTACGACGCCGTTCGAAAGCATCCGATGTTGATTAATCTCAAAAATGACCAAATTACGGGTATTCTATCTCAATGATATTACTCGTTCTTGTAGTCGAGCTAATATGAGCGATTTACCGCATGGTTATTTCCTTTAGAGTAGTGTACATGTTTTTATCTCTGTCAAATGATGACGTTGGTTTTCCAATTTGAAAGCTAAAACATATATCGTTTACGAAATTGTTAAACTTTGTGGATCTATCCTAGAATAGCTAAATCTTGTTGATCTCCTATACGTTCAGAAAACCCAACGGTCGTTTTATGTAGACATTTTCCATTATTCAATATAAATGGCATTACCGACAATTTAGACTTAATCTCCGTGGTGATTTGAGAGATTTATCCAAAAATACATCCATTTAGAGTGGTAGATTTCTATTACGGAAATCGTCATTTTTCAACAAAAGCCTCGTATCTACAGCTTCTTTAAAGCTGTAGATACGAGGTTATTGTTGAAAAGCGACGATATCTACAGCTCTTTTCTACAACTTTAAACAAGCTGTAGATACGGGTATTTTTGTTGAAAGCAGCGATATAGAATAATCTGTATTTAAGAGCTGCAGATGATAGGGATCAGAGGCTTTCTGCTGAGAAAAAAAAATGATTTATAGTTGATCAACCTCTGTGTTGAGGGTACTCATTGAAATCTCTTCCAGACGATTCAAACGAGTACCATCAACATATGGTTTGAATTTTTAGAAATACCATTTAGATTGTCTTTGCCCTCTCTGATCCGTTGCTCTAGTATATTATGGCAATTACATGGCACTATTTCCAGCTGTTTCTTTCTCACAATCTTAGCAAAGGATCACTTTTTCGGTAGATAATCACGCGGTACACCAATTTCAGAAAATCTTGAATAATTCTATTAATACGAGACCGGTTTGAATTCAGTTTAAAGCAGAGATGCTGGACAAACGTCACACATTAGATAGACGTGGTGGATTTTTGAAATTTTAGTTGATCTTTAATAACTTTTTTGTCAGTAGACTTTTCACAATTCGACCTCGTCCATTTTATACCAGGTATTTTCTCGACTTCAAACCGAATTCAAATTGATCAAGTATTAACGGAAATGTTGATGATCTTCAGAAATTTCGAGTCTCGTGATTAACCACCGTGGCTTTGAAAAATGTTTTCAAATAGATCTAACATTCCACACAAAACGGTCTTCAATGGGTTGGGCAGATTGACAACACAGGGTTAGGATTTATCTCATTTCTGCCAATTTTGCAAATTCAAATGGCATGAATAATGTCTACTGGTGTTCAGCTATTTGTAGCTAAATTATAGAACTTGAAAAAACATGCATTCTGCGGTTAAAACATTCATGTTCATAACATTCATGATTTATAAAGTTTCGATTAAAAAGATATCTGAACATTTTAATGCACAAAGTGCGTTTATAATTTAAATTTAGTGGGAAAAGGAAAGAAATTGCTCGAAACAAGCAATTTCTACATGTTTCCTACTAAATTGCAACGTTTATATTTATTTCGAAATTATTTAGTTATTTTTTTATATCCGTTGGTAAGGACGGAACAAAACGTTCACTTAGACTTACGCGGAAATTCGACTTATCCGAGTTCGACATATCGAGCGCCGACTGTATTATACAATGTGAACGGAATAATTGCTCCTTGACTAGAACGTTTTTTTAGCCCTTCGTATCTTTGTATTCCCAAATGATTGCTTAACATATAGACGCTACTCTATTACTCGATTTAAGTGACATTGCTGTCAATTTAGGCAAACTCCCAGATGTGATTTGATGGAATTATAGTAAAGTACTTTTATGTAGAGTAATCTAAGACAAAATCCATAGATATAAGTTATTACACAGTGATATAGCCTGGCTCCGAGGCTGCGAGAACATGTTTGTGAAATTTCAATTTAAAAGGTATAGACTTATAAGATAATATTAACAAGTTTAAATGTGAATCAAATTATATTTGCAATAAGTTATTGCAAGTCTAATTTATTTGATCCACATTCAAATGAAGTATAGCAGTGTGGTGAAAATTAGAAGTTTATATTGATGCAATCTTAAATAGGACTAGATCATTAATTTAAAAGTACTTCACTTTTTTTCTTTTTTTTCTTTTTCTCCGTTCTTTATTGAGAAATAATCTAGAAGATTACCTCTCGATTCTGCTCTCTGTATCTCTGTAAGTACTCACACCGAATGTGTAGTACGCTAAAAAGTCAAATAATTAACTCCGCTAGTGAGAACCGAACTTGGAACAACTTTTTTCTTAATAACGTTGTTATTGCATTTTTGAGTAGTTTCTATGTGACGTAGTTATGCTTTCTGAGCCGGCTACAGAGGTTACATGTAATGTAGCAATGTTGCAAAATAACAATAATAACGACATGTGTCAGATTGCCTTTAAGACGTTATCAATAGAAAATACCAAGTTGAACATCATTTTCCCATTTGTCTGATGAAAGATATCATTTTCACGTTAATAAGATAAAATCAAATAGAGATCTACTCCTTCAAATATTTTTATAGTCATTAGCGGACAATGATGTTATGGCTTAGACAAAAACTGTTTGTAAATGTATGTTTGCAAAACTTAAATAAACCCACCATGCAATTATTTTATCATTAACTTATATTTCATTAAGGTAGAATAACCGTGATGTGGCCATTTTGAGATTCATAAAGCATCGGATTTTTTCGAGCGGTATCGTTACGTATCCGAAACCTATTCGGGCGCGGTCGTAAACATTCGGTGGTGGAATGTTCCGCCGGCGAATGTTTTCGACGTTGCCCAAATGCTCCTGACGTCGCGCGTATTCAATTAGGGATGGACTACCTTAACATTGGCTTGGAATGAAGAACTTGGCATCGGTATCATTTCTTCAGATTGGTAACTTAAATTCCATAACTCGGTTGCGAGTGTAGCTGATCTTCTATGGCGTACCAAATTGGTGAAAAGCCTTATTACAGCAAACACGCGTAAAATATATGTCTGCACGCGTATCATTTACGTGCGCATGTTTACCATTTCCCACCGCACGCTTAAAAATTACAGACGACTCGTATCTTTATTATTTCTAACTCCTCTTTTGGTATTAATCGCAGATGCGCCTGTGCTGGAATAAAGACAGTTAGGTATTTGAATATCATACACAGGAAAATATAAAACGACATAGTATGCCTTTGATATTGTCACCTTCTATCTATTTATCTACATTTCTAGAGCTAGCAATGATATGAAGTCATTTTGGAGACCATCTTCGCAAGCCAATGCTTCTACTTCCACTTTGTTCCTTATTATAAGTAAGAAACAAAGTGGAAGTAGAACCCTTGGCTTGCGAAGATGTTTGTAAACTTTAACCGTGTATGCTGTAGGTTTTGATAGACCAGCAACAAAGTAAAAGACATGACGTCAGTAACTACATGTACAGCTTAAAATGGATGATTTAGGCCTACATTGTTTTGTTTTCCCATCGACGATGTTTTTTGCTGAATTTCTATTACAGAATAAATGGTCGTCGAATTGAACAGAATTTCAGATAATTGTTTCCAGGAAGGATAATTGCAATAATTGCTACCGTTCTCGTCATTTGTACTGCAAAATGTTGTCATAATAATCATCTCGGTTTCTTAAAGAGACACCACTTTCCTATTTCATTTTTTTAAAGTATGTCTTGATGGCAAATATGGTTATTCTTATGTGTATAAATGATATCAGTTTTTGGAGTTGTTGCTGATAAGCGAAAAAAAACTTTAATTTGAGACAGAAATGACAAATTCCAAATATAAATCTGAATTGCTGTATTTTTTTAAAGAATAAAGGGCAACAATTCAATGGTATACCCATGTTTGTGGATGCATGTGTTATAGATGCATGATTAGCTGACCATATTAGTTTGATTTCCAAACAAAAAGTTTTGGGTGAGATTCAACTTCTCCAGCCATTCCTGGGCTAAAGTATTGATATTCGATATGTACACCATTTTGGTATTAAATTCCTCATTACCACTGGTTTGGCTCTCCCGCACAGGAACATATTGTCTATTTAGGCGCAGCTATCTGGCTTATACATGTACATACAGCATACATTATGAAGTAGGATAAGCATAACAGGTTATGAGTATGGAATTTACTAAATAGCATTACCGATCTTCCAAATTGAATGAAATTTTGTTACACCTACACTGGACCCTATGCTAGTTTTCGATGTATTGCAGTTACAAGTGTGTGCCTGGTTGTGTCATAAAACTCTTTAATACATGTATTTTCAAAGTTACTTTTTTATCACCAACTCCACCACTATGAAGTAGGAGACTGGTAAAGCTGGTGGAATGTTTTTCAGTTATAATGAAGAAATCTTTTTGCAGCAAAAAATAGATTTAGAGCAAAAAATTAGATTTAGAGCAAACATGATTTTTCTTAATGAATTGTCGGTCATTTTGACAAATAATGGCCATTTTGACCCATAAGAACAATTTTGTATCATTTTCCTACATCACTCTAAGTTCTATATAGTTGTTGCAGAGTTATTATTGTGTTGCGACCCGATATGAGTTGCCAGAATTATTGCAAAAATCGAGCCAAGAAAAACATTAAAACGTGCAAACAAAACGATTACTACTACAGACAATTTCAGTCTCTTTATTTACTAAGGTGTTAAACCCATTAAAATCTCAGACAGTCTTGAAAAAGTTATTGAGAATTTTTGAGCTAACGATAATAACCCATTCTCAAATAAAACCTGTTTTTAGCGCCCGTTATGGAAAATGACCAGTAAAATGATGCAAAAAAGAAAATGCTGATAAGCGGCATTTTCTCATTTTACTTTGACATTTTATGCTATATGGTGCACAAATCCAATCGTAATGAACATCCATTTTGATGACTGCAACACCTTTTGCATTGGACCACCCTAAAATTCTGCCGTTTTGGAATTAGTTTTTAAGCCAGAAAATATACATGTATCTATAGACTCGATAGGAGTTGACATATTAATCGGAAAAATCGAGACAAGAAGAACATTAAAACGTGTAAACAAAGCGATTACAACAGACAAAGGCAGTCTCTTCATTTACGAAGGCGTTAAACCCATTACAATCTGCATTTACGAGGGTTTTGTTAAAACCTACGAAATGTTCATTGATTTCCTTGCATTCCGTATCTGAGAAAAACAATTATGTGGCTGAATTGGGCGTTTCTAATTAAGTAGATAAAATCAACTTGTTGGGTTGCTATTTCAAGATCAAAATGAACATAGACTTATATAGAATAATTTGATACAGAAATGGTCCAGACAAATTCTTATTCAATAAATATTTGAATTGGATAAGATCAGGGCTCGAATTTCCTAGCATACTGGCAATTTGCTAGTTAAAATCTAACATTGCTAGTGATTCTATTTGTGGCACTAGATTGTTTTGGCAGGTGGAAAAATAATCCTCATCCACAAGTTTTATCAATGCAGCTTGAAAAGGATTACAAACAACTTCCAAATATTTACTAACTGTACTAGTTTTCACACAGGTCATTAAAATTATGCACCATATTGTGCCTTTATTTTCACAAAATGAAAACCTTTATAACATACAAAACCAGATTGCGAGAATTTGCCTTTTTGCTAGTGAAATATTGTGAGTCATTTTTGTCTGAAAGTTAAACATATTATGTGAGAACGATTTCAAACGCGGCATTTGCCTCAATTTAACGAATTAATTGACTGGATAGCCAAATAAACTATTGCTGCTTTTTAATATCAACCTCGTAACTGCAGCTTAAAACAAGCTGCAGTTATAAGGTTTTCATTGAAAAGCGACGATGTTCTTAATATACTGAGAGGCAAAAATAAGTATACACCCTAGTTATTACACGTTTTCTGAGAAAGCGATTCATAAAGTATGTAAGATTTTTAATCGCCACCGAAGGTGGCCGTTTATTGATGTAACCTTCTCCGCCTATCCGTGTATCTGTTCGCCTTTGCATTGCGAAGGTCTTTTCATAGCACACAGCGTCACCGAAAAAGGGGATGTAATCGATTAATTAATGCAAGCATCCACAGTGACACAAACCCTACATTTATTAACGGATTTGGATAAAATTTTCACAGAAAGTTTCGAGACACCTAAGACCATGCGTACATTGCAATTGTTTTTCCCTATTACGATGCGTCAAGGCAAAAGGGGGCTTGATGAAAACAAGCAATCTTGCATAACTCCTTCCAAAATTTTTGACGGATTTTGATAAAAAATTTACGTAGAATGTTTCTACACACCTGACTTAGTGAAAATAGTGTCAAATTTCTTTCATATCATGCTGTGTCATAGAAAAATGGGCCTTAATGCAAAAAAGTGGCTTAATTGTCGATTTCTACCAGCCACCGAGAATTGGGTTATAAAGCTAGAAAAAAATTAACGTTGTGATTTGTTTTGGTAAAGAATAAAGAAATCAAATACGGTTTAACGGCAATATTTGATGCTCCACTAAGTCGCACGTGCAAAGTTTGCAAACTCGGCATGTAGCATAAGTATCGATAGTCATGCAATTTCAGGTAAAATTTATCAACACTGGATTATTGGTTAATGGGTACAAATGAAAAATACAAAATTTTGAGTCGATATGATGGAAATTAAGAGAGATATTGACAAACAAAAAGTGTATACTTTCTTTTGCCTCTCAGTATATATATATACTCTCTCCCGAACTCCTAAACGGCCACTTTTATTTCTTTAATAAATAGTTCATATCAATTCACTTGGATTTTGTGTTTGTTTATTGTAATTAACTAAGTCACCGGCTATCTTTTCGAACTAGTTACAGTAGTGTCGCGTCAAAAAAGAATCACGTGGCGTCATTTTGGTCGAAACATTAAAATTGCACGTGTGTATTTTGAATTACGTGATAAATATCGATTCTGTTTTGATAATTTATCCATATGAATAGCCCAGTCAGAAAACCTTTTAACATGATAAGAATTATCATTGAAACCCGAGAAATGACCTTCGGAAAGTTTGATGTTTGGACTCCAGTCAGAAAGGTCAATTTGATTATTCCCTTTTCTAACAAAATTTTAATGCAATCATTCGATTTCTTTTATTTCTGGGGTAAACATATCGTTTTTATTGTTTTTCGATGGATCGAATATGATATCTGCGGTTTTTTTCACAAATTAGCAAATTTAGGATGAGTGCATGCGTACCGGAAGTGTCCATAAAACACGACGACGGCCACACTTAAGGACTAATATTCGTCAACAAGATGGAAAGGTTTATTAATCAATTCCTAGAAATAATTTCATGCGTGTACAAACGACCGTGAGACGAAATTTGGGTGATTCTAGTCAACAAATCCACTACAAATGGCTATGGGGCGCTTAAATAAATACAATCCTAGGTCGCATCGTCAACGAAATGTCCAAGCCTTAGCACTGTGACACATATTTGGAAGCTTAAACTGTACTAGACATCCCCTATCTTATCGGAAAACGGATTGGAAAGCAAATACGTTTCGTGATTAATCAAAAATCACGTCTTTGACTTGTTAAACAGGCGGATTCGAGCACTGCCAAAGTAAATGATTTAGAAGACTTGACTCGGGAAATCCAGCAAACATGGTATTTCCGCGTTGTACCATACCCTACAGTATCTTCAAGAATGCATATTTTCCACGATAATTAGATTTTTTGCCACGATAAATGCACACAGAGGTCACATGGGATATTAAGTTGTGATGTGTGACTTTTTATTCATGGGGTAGTGCACTTTTAAACGTCACAACTTCATTAATTACGAACACAGCTTTGTGAAAATTTGTCACATTATTCAAAAATGAATGTCTTTTACCAATTATCAAAGCAACATGAGTTTTTGTCAGAGATGTCGATTTATAGGTGAAAGAATGAGGTGGCCGTTTAGAAGTTCGGGTGAGTGTATATACAAACCTTTGCCATTGTTCTGATGAGTCTCTTTTTCGAATGAGAACTGACCGACTGGTAGAATCAATGTCCAGAGAATAGTAATTTCCTCTTACTAAACAATGATATTTCATTGGATCCAGCTGCTCAAGATTTATTATGTAGCCTATCTCGTATTGAACTCTTGTTCAGTCCTTTCATAAACATTGGTTGGTGTTGTTGTTCTTCTCGGAGAATGGTTTGAAAACATGCATTTTCTCCTTTTCTCTCATCATTTAATGATTCATAACAATATTCAACTTGTTCAGCTGGTATACATTAAAATTAAATTACATTGAAATAAGCTGCAGTTGCGAGTTTTTTTTGTTGAAAGTCAGCGACATACTCACTTTGCACCCTTGTCTGCGAAAGTAAAACACCGAAGTATGCAAAACTAAAATAAATAACCATTTTCTGCTACACGTATTACCTTAGAATACGTCCATTAGATTGTCATTTTGTAGAAGTGTTTGGCACCCATGGTTGTGTGTGACCAGACCTTAAAACGCTCTACTTATCCACAGTTAAAAAAGGAATCATTTAGTCAGGCGTATATCACATTGGATCTTTATTTGTCTTCGTAAAATGGTCTGCGGCGGAGATTGATAAACAAATACATAGTCTAAATGTCAATACATTTGTCTCTGCACCTTTTTTACTGTATACTACATACAGGTCAATATAGCAGAAAATTAATTTCATGGGCTAATCTTTATAATTTTATGGGCTACTGAAACTCAATCTGAACACTGTACTTTAACCTTAAAGAAGAAAGCAATCTCAGTACCATACTTATCATTATTTTTTAATTGTAACAATACTTATTATGGCACTTTTCCTCTAAAAGAGGGTTTCCGATGTAATCCTAAAATAATTGCAGCCGCCCATGCCATGTATTCTTGTAATTATTTCGTAGACAACGCATAGTTAAATTACATACTTAATATATATATAAGGTTTATTTACTAGCGAGTAAATGACAGACTTTAAAGCATTTTCACTCAGTCTCATTGAAATCACACTCAAAGTAACTGCGTTTTACGTTACGGTTATTTACACTTTCATTTGAATTAAGATTGAATTAAGACCAGTCATATTTATGACATTAAGGTAAGAGAAGAAACTTACCGACAAAGCGGATTACAATCAATTGACTGGCTTGTCTACTGAAAACAATATCAGAAAAGCCTTTCCCTTTTTCAGGCTCTTACGACCAATATACAAAACGACTTCAACAATATTCCGTTTGGTTAGTTGCAACATTATTTCAAGTAGACTACAGCATGCAATTCAATAGTGCTATTTCAATCAAGCCCTGATAGGCCAGTTTCTTATATCGGAAACCCTATTCAAGAAAGCATTGGTTACATGTCCGAAGTTCTTTCTGAAAATGGTAGAAGTCATTTATTTGACACCACTGAAAGATTGTTTTTATGAGCAGCTTATTCATCTCTGACGTAATGTCTGTTCGACAATTGGCTTTGAACATGGACAAACATGTACCGGTATGACCAGTGGTCACTTTTACCAATACTTCTAAAATGTATATACCAAAATATTACTACATGACAAGCAATGAGATTGGACGAAACATATGTATCGGCCAATTCAATTGATTATCATGTATTATTAAAGTATTCCTAGAATCAGATTACTTTGTGACAACCACCCAAGAAGTCTGCAATCTTCACGTTGGATAATCATGTGATACAACAGTTTCAGAAAATCTTCAATAGTTTTATTGATATTGGGCCGATTTTAATTCGATTTGGAGCAGAGAAGGCGGATATACATCAGGCGTTAGATTGGGTGTGGTGGATTTAAAAAAAGCCGATAAAAAGTTATTGAAGATCAACCAAAATTTTGGTTGATCATCAATAACTTTCTTATCAGCTGATATTTCAAAAATTCAACACGTCCGGCTTATTCCTGGCATTTTTCCACCTTCTCTGCTTCGAATCGAATTCAAATTGGTCAAATTTTAAGAAAATTATTAAAGGTTATTGGAAATTCTGAGTCACATGATTATACACCGTAAATATTACCGTCAAGGTGAACCAGGACGATGGACCCAATTCAACCACTTTTGCTGCGTTATATCGTCACGCACACCAACACGTGAAAAGAAAATAATTACTAGTAATCAAATTGTTACTGCGGAATTTCGCGGTAATAACTCGGACATACAGTAATTATTATGTCTTAACAGTCTACAAAATGACTGGGATTAGGACTGGATTGTCGGTCATTTATATCGCTGATTTTCAGCGAAAAACATCGTAACTGCAGCTTAAAACAAGCTGCAGTTACGAGGTTTTTGTTGAAAAGAGATGATATGTTGTGGTAATATTGGCTTCCGGGATTTCATGAACTTCGATATGGCTACGAAAAAGATGTATCCGAAAAAAAGCGTGTCCGTAAGACCTAGCGTCCACTAGGGCACGGACAATACGCCGAATGTATTCGGACAGAAAAAGTAATGTTCTGCAGACCTTCCGCACGTTCCTAATGCCTTCTTAATGTTATCACCAAACCTTCCGAATGATTCGTAGCCTTCCGGACCATCAATTTTGTCCGCGTCGAAATTTTGATCGAGAGCAAAATTTCGACGCGGAAATGATTGTCCGCATATCTTCGGCAACTTGTCTGCGTTTTCGTAAGGACATCGTCATGATATCCCGAATCTTTCGCGATTGACCCGGACTACTTCAGTCACGCGGACAGCTAGCAGACACTCAGTTGACTGCACGGAATATCCGGGTTAACGGTACGGAAGGGTTTCGGCACGAATTCAGGACGATGAGAACGGTTTCAGTATACTCACTGAACTCACGGGGAACACCCCGCGATCTTTTAAAAAATAAAATTATTCACTGAATCAGTCATTTTTGGCTACAGAGTAAAATGATACGGAATTCATTTTTTAATTATTATTATTATTATTATTATTATTATTATTATTATTATTATTATTATTATTATTATTATTATTATTATTATTATTATTATTATTATTATTATTATTATTATTTGTATAAAAACATCATGGAAAAGTAAAGGTATTTTTTTCATTTTACCGTTTTACATTTTAATCTAATACCAAAAACGATACAAGCTTGATAGCTAAGCTAGCAAAATCCTTTCCAGAAAAGTTGCGTCATTTGATGCATATACTTGTACGTTAATGTTATAGTGTCGAAACAATTGAAGCACTTTCTTCCTAACTATTTCCCACCTCATCGCAGAGATGGTTCATTCTGGCAACACTACATCGCCTTTGAATTTGACTTATTTAATGTTTGCTTTTTTGCAAAGTAGAGTTAAAAAGATAGTTGGTTCCAAGTCAAAGTTGGTTGGAGGAAAGGAACATTAATTGAATGCGTCTAAATATGTTTCATGGTTACAGAATAAACATCCATAGTACAGGGGGAATTCAGAAAAATAACGATAATCGTAGATCTACTATTCTCGAATAAAATAAAAATTTAAACATACGAAAATGTGAGATGTGTTTTATATGGCCTAGAAACAATAGTGAAAGGAAAGGCACACGTTAATATCGTAACCAATATGATTTTACAATTATGTTTTCTACAGTTTTATTCTCTGAAACGTCTTCAATCCGTAGATCGTACGTAAGGGTTTTATATTGCCCTAACTGACGCCGTCTTTCAATTTTAAGCCATGGCCAAATCCACCATCTGTATGGCGTCGTCGACGTCTATAACTGTTAAAGTATGTTTGATCTGGATTTCTTAAATCCGTCCGGATACAATCCTAAACTAGTTTGCGTTGTCTCGAATATGTCGCCGTTTATTCGGCACAATTGCGGATTGTTTACGCGGACAATACTAGGTATGAATGCGTTAAGTTTGGGGACAATGCGCTGATAAATTCATAACGGTTAAAAAATCATAGTTTCGTCGCGGAAGGTATGCCGAAATAAGATTATTTGATTCCGCATCCCTTCCGCGTCCTAGTGGACGCCAGGTCTAAAGGGGGACATTAACTGATTACCAGTCATGTCCGTTATAGCTCATTACAAGACGGCACATTTTTAGAAAGGTCCGAATTGAAAGGCCTTGCGGGCGACGATTTCAACTGACAAACGTCTACTTGTCTTTGTTATTCTGCGTAGGAAACTGTTGGAAAAATTAAGAAACTTCTTGTGATACGCAATTTCTTTATTTTCTACATGTACAATGATTTTCCAAAATTCTTTCCCTGGAGAAGCAAAAGGTGTCACTTGCAGTAATGGGTTAAATGAATGTCGCACATTTTTTTCATTTTGTAAATTGTTTGAATTGTTTAACAAACTGTGCCATGAATAGCATTTTTGCACACAGTCATTTCCAAGTAGTCACCTGTCAAAGATACAGGTTTCTCTTTGGGCAAGCCTTATCTGTAAAAGGTCAAAGGATAATTATTGTGGTTCGACCTCATCGCTGCTTTTCAACGAAAACCTCGTAACTGCAGCTTAAAATGTCGATTTTCAACAAAAACCTCGTAACTGCAGCTTAAATAAGCTGCAGTTACGAGATTTTCGTTGAAAAGCGGCATTAAATATTATCTTGTCATTTACGTGGTGACCACTGCAGCAAATGGCTTCCCATTAACGTCCGAGAAAATTTAATTTTCTCTCGGAAGATAATCTTGTTGACCTTTATGGGGTTTCGTAAACTCAGTGTCCGGAAATGTGTGCATCGCCATCAGAAAATATGTCGTTTTACAAAATTAGCTGACAATCCATGTGTATAAAATCAGAGGAACTGTCAGAATACTTCACCATTTCCGAAGTTCAACTCATATGCTTCTGATCATTTTCGATAAAAATAACATATGGTAATTTTATTTCTCATTTTAAGTACATTTACTATTGAAATAAAGTATGTAAGGAAATAAATTTTCATGAATCGAGACTTTTATTTCTTTTTATACCCCCGTATCGAGAGATCGGGGGCAAATTGTTTTACTCGTGTCTGTCTGTCTGTCCGTCAGTCTGTCGGTCTGAAAACATAACATTTTGCCTTTTCTCCAAAAGTATCTGACATACAAAGCTCAAATTTGGTATGTAACTTTCTTTCAATGATATATATCTGTTCCATGCAATGTGACTTTCCTCAAGGTCATCTGTTAACCCTTATCAACCCTTTACTCTACAAAAACTTAACATTTTACAAAAATGGTCATTTCGGGGGCATTCGTGTTTCACAAACACATCTTGTTATTGTGGCTATATTTGCTTCGAAATTATTTCGTTTTAATTTTTGAATATCCGTTGATGAGGACAGGACGCCACTTTTACTTCGAATTAAGCAGTCATTTGACTCATCCTATGTCGAAATAATGAGTTTCAGCTATACTATCAAACATGATGCAGTACACTTTGCCAATGGTCAATTTCCCCTGTTTGTATGTGTAATCTGTCGCCCCTTTCCCAAAACGCCTAAAAATCGGGGTGGTCCAAATTGAAACGAGTTGTTAATGGGACAACAGTTAAAATATTTAAAAAAAAAGAGAGAGAGTGTGTTGGTAATAATTGGAGGTTAATGTCCCTATTACGGATGTATCGTTCTTTTTAGCAAGATCGAAGTTGATGATCTCCCGCCAGCCAATATTACCACATATAAACGACCGACCACCCAGTCCTAATCCCAGTCATTTTGTAGACTGTTAAGACATAATAATTACTGTATGTCCGAGTTATTACCTCGAATTTCCGCAGTAACAATTTGATTACTACTAATTATTTTCTTTTCACGTGTAGGAGCGCGTGATGATACAGATGATACAAAGCAGGAAATTGGGTAAATCACCAGATTCAGCATGGCGATAATGTTGTGAGCCGACAACACTCGAGTATGCCAAACAACCCTCCACTTTGACACGTGTCATGTGATCAAACTATCATCACGTGAATTTCGTGGCAGAATTTCTTTTAAACGACCACGTGATTTACAGTGTTGAATATAGCCAGACATTGGCGGAGTTTCGAGCTACTCGCTATCTATTTGTTGACATCTGCATTGATTTTTCCAATGCTTTCATATCGACATAATGGCCCAATTTACTGACAAGAGATGATGTCAAATAGCATTGCGCTTTAGATATTCGCTTGTACACGGTGGATAATCACGTGGTACAATAATCACTGAATATCTTCAATAACTTTGTTAATACGAGACCGATTTGATTTCGGTTTATCTTCAATAACTTTGTCAATACGAGACCGATTTGATTTCGGTTTATCTTCAATAACTTTTTTATCAGTTGATTTCTTAAAAGTCAACTGCGACCTTGTTATTCCTGACATTTTTCCACATTCTCTGCTTCAAACCGAATTCAAATTGGTCGAGTATTGACAAAGTTATTGAAGATTATCGGAAATTCTAAGTCACGTGATTATACACCGTGTTGTAGCTATCCAGCCATTCCACGAAAATTGACCCATTTACTGAAAATGCATGTCGCCGACCTTCATTGCATTATTTAACACCTTTATCAATTAGGTACAACAAAAAGCAAGATATCTTTTATCACGGGACATAATTTGCAATAAAGTAGTATGATTTTTAAGTTATTCAAACGATCTTATGAATGTGCTTGGTTGTGTTGAATATTGCAAAAACGTCAAAATGGTGATGTCGCCGCACAATTTTTTGTTTTAAACTACCGTCCAAATCAGCCGTTTTTGTACTTAGACTTTGTTCTCTTCGGCATTATTTTCCCCAAACCCTACTACAACGACTAAATTAAGTATGATTCCATCATCATACATGAAATAGAATTTAAACATGTCTGTTTGTATGTCGCCAGATTTGCCTATGTGACCGTAACGAACTTTCAAAGGCATGAAAGAAAGTCAACTTTTATCTCAATTTGTCGATTTTCAAACTATTTTGGTTCGAGAATGGCTTAGTTTAACTATCAAAACCCTAAAGTTTATGAATATCTTAGTATTTCTTCACTAAAGCGAAGAACATGGACAAATAGAATTTGTCGCATTTCGTTTACTATGCTTCCGTTACGTCCGTGTAGCCCACAATAATGAACGGACATTCCTAAATCTGTTAAATTTTGACAGAGTGGTTGCCAAACTGTTGAAATAGAGGCGAGTTTCAAGTATAATCAAGAGTATAACATATTGAGAGACTCGAAAGTCCTTTGGTCGCTATGCTTCCGTTACGCATATTTTTCCGTAACGTACTTCAAAGGACGCCCTGGATTAAACTAACAGGAATATTTCAATACAGTGACCAATATAATACACTGTAGTTATCAAAGATTCATTATATCGGCTACTGCAAGTAGAAAAATGGAATGTTGAATGTGAAATTCGACGTGGAAGTATGTAAATATAGTATTATGCAAATTCATTTCCAAATTAGCAATACAAAACTTCTTTATTTATGCTCGATTCTTTTTTAATTTGACGAGCAAAAGCTGGAATCTCAAATAAAAAACAAAGTAATGCGGGATTTACGCATCTACCCTTTTTGTTTTACGGTCAAAATAACTGTTACGGAGCATATATTATTTGGTGGTAGCATGTCCTGGATATTAATGAGATTTATTTTGCTGATTAATTGAGTTTGCATGAATCAAATGGAATTTTACATTTCCGTATAGTTAAAATTTGTCTAAATAGAGCTTATTATATCATGTTTTGCCACATATGCTTTATGAAAATGTTACGGAAGCATATATTTGGGTATACAATTTGTGCGTAAATTACGATACATAAAACATTTTGATGTCAATTGATTATAATTAATTCAGAAAGTATATGAAGTAGGAATACTAACAAAGCCGCTTAATTGTGTTTATCTGTGAATTCACATAGTAATATTCCGTTACGAAATATAGACTCTTCGTTACGGAAGCATATACTATATTTTATGGAATATTGAGCATACACTGCCATCTGTGGGCGATTGATTAGCAAACATACCCCTTCATGTTCTATCTAAGCATGTTACACAAAATGTCTGAAACAGTTTGTGGCTTCTCAAGTAGACAGACATGGTAACAGCAGCCTATTGATTATTGCGAGTGAAACACATAATTGTCTAGGCCATAAAATATGCCCCTTTTGGTCCTAACGCCATTTCCATTTTCTAATTCCACCATTAGACATTATTCAGCTTTGTACTGGTTGTTTTTATAAAACCTGCATACATCGCTTTTGTGGCAAATAAAAGAAGACACAAACATTTTCCTTTTCAACTGGGCAAGAGGATAATGTTAACAAGAATAATTTTCTGCAAACGTGGCTTGCAACTCACTTGTCACAGTTTAGTCCCCAAGTTTCAGGAGTAGGTATGCAGGGTGCATTTTCCCTTCTTTTTTGTAATGCTGATATTGAAGTAACACACCCCAAGGCTGTGTTGTTGTACATTCTCTTTAGTTTGCATTAATCCTGACATCTTTTTACCCGAAACTAAACGTAGATATTTGTATTGTCGGGTCTTGAATAGTTTGTGAAAAAAGGGCTTCTCTTTATTTCTTTTCCGAAAGCTGGTGTTCCCTTCTACTAGGTAATTGGCCAAGACAAATTACACCGCTCTCTCACCATTGGAATTACAAATACTGATCCTTTGACACAAGTTCACACGCTATTTAGCCTAAACCTTGTGTCAACCATGGCCAATCCAATCAATCACCAGGGGGTATGACAGTCTAGGACGCTGTGATTTTGGATATCAAGCTTTGGATCTAGTCAAAGTGACTGTAACATCCCAACATTTATTCTACTCCCAGTTCGTTTGCTACATTTTCATTGTCAGAATCAACTTTCATATACTTTCAGAATTTGTCTGCTTCGACTTGGTCTACAATATATCATACATTTTTCCATTACTAGACCTACACGATTCATTTTAATTTTTATTTCAATATTTTAATATATATGCATTTTTCTTTTATTTCCTGTCAATAAATGGACTTATTATGCTTGACATCAAATTGTATCAAATGATTCATTTTTATTTTTTCACTCTGTAATTCATATTTTAATTGTATTTCATGGAGTTATTTGTTAACGATTTTTGAGAGCCATATTTTTATTTAGGGATATATGACTCGCATGAATAACCAATTTACTTTAAAATAATATGTGTTTTTATATAAATGATTTAATTAGAAATAAAAGAAATTCAGAAGAGAAGGGGGCGAGTAATTGCATACTTACCGAAAATTGTTCAATTGAACACCCCTTCAAATTGAAACATCCTTACAAATTTACCCGCCCAATGCACACATGTCTAGCACACCATCGAATTATATATTTCTAGACCCCCCCCCCCCCCCCCGAAATTCATATTTTATAACATGTTCATAATTTAAGAAAAACAACGCACTGTTTCTAACAAAAAATAAGATATCATACTGAAATATAAAGCAGGCAAATTTAGACGAAATGGAAACGGTATACAAAACCTGAGTACACAAGGTGGCACTGGTTTTCAAAAAAGACGAATTGGCAGTAGTTGTTGTTGGTTGGTTAGTTGTTGTAGATCAATCGGAATTAAATCCTAGAAATTGTCCAAGGTGGTACCCGGTTGACGACTTTGTGGTGCATATACAGACATATCTGTGCTGACTGTTTTGCCCGATGTTTACAATGTAATTGTTACTCTGGGTGTGATATTAAAGAATAGCAAAGGTACCAGTTCGGCAATTTTGCCGATGAGATTAATAGTTTAAGGGTACTAAAAGAAAGGTCTGTTGATTCATTCGTATTATTGAATTTAGTATTTGTTTTATACCAATTTGTTGTTTCTTTTGTGTAAGAACCTTTGCGTTTAGCGTTTAAAGTTCTTTGAAAGAAATGACACTAATGGTAATAAGGTTATGGAAATTATCTATTTTCCGTAACACAAGGGCCGTTTTTTCCACGATCATACATACTAAGAAATAAAAGCTCGAGAGCCAGATGCACTGGAAAACATAATCTGAAGAGGCACTTCTATCGGAATATTTACTTTTAACTTTACTTTGCAAAATGGCTTCAAAAAGAATAAAAACGATCACAAACACTTTTAAAATGCTCGAATATTGCGTTAAACAGTGAAATACTCATTTTGATATCACCACATAGGGTTACAGCTGAATTGTTATCATTTTGTCCTTGTAAGTTGTGCAAATGGTTGATGATGGTCAAACAAACAATCTTTTTGATGTTGGGTTATAACATTGGCCAAAGCTCACGCTATATGTATCTCTAGTTGCTTTATATGCTCCGTAACAGCTAGGTTATAGTGGTATATTTGAAAATGCGATAACTAAGCAGGACTTAAAATGTTATGGGTAAAATTTTAACCATACATTGTAGACATGTGACACTTTACTTTAACATAAAAATTGTGCTCATGCAGAAAAGTTCATTTTTCAACATTTTCGTTTTTGGAAATGAGTCAATTTTCGTGGAATGGCTGAAAGCTATATAAGCTTTCGCTTGACGATAATCCCAATCGAAGACGGCCGATTTGACAAACAGCCCTAGACTAAAATATTATAAATGTAAAGAGAAAATATAATCGTCTAGTAGAAGGGAAAGGCTTTTCTGAGATTGTTGTCAGTAGACAGGCCAGCCAATTGGTTGTAATCCGCTTTCCCGGTAAGTTTCCTCTCTTACCTTAATGTCATAAAATCAGGCTGGTCTTACTTAATTCAAAGGAAAGTGCAAATAAGCTTAACGTAAATCGCAGTAACTTGAATGTGATGACAAGGAAAAAGAGCATGGATGTGCTTTTCATCGCATTTCCTTCCTTGTTTACGAAATACTCCTCTACACATGTGTACTTTAGGTAATAAAGATGTGAATTGTATGGGAAAGAATCCCAAGAATGAATGGCATGGGCGGCAGCAATTATTTTAGGATTACGTAGAAAACCCTCTTTTAGAGGAAAGTCACATATTAAGCACCATTGTTACAAATACTAAAATAATGAAAAGTATACTATTTGAAGAACTGAAAATGAATTCTTCTATGTTGTTAAAGTACAGTCTTCAGATATAGTTTCCGTAGCCCATATATAGATTAACCCATGAAATTATACTTCTGCTATATTGCCCTGAATGCGCGATACAACGAAAAAGATGCAAAGACAAGCGTATTGACATTTCAACGTTCTTGTCTACCAATCTCCGTCACAGACCTTTATACTGAGAAAATAAAGATTCCGATGTGAGATACGCCTGACTAAATGAAACCTTTTATTGGTATGTTGTTAATTTGATTGACAAAACACACGAGTGGTAAACGGAGAAACTAGCTCCAAAAAGAGGTAGTTGCATACAGCGAACATTTGTAGGTCACGAACACATTTTCTATAATTATTTCTTTTGAAGCAAGTTTTTGAGAAATCCGGCGATGCTGTAATATGAAGAAATGGTCGAAGTTTGTAGTAGGCCTACACGAGAATATAGGGTATTAGTTGCAGGGTTTTACAGCATCGCCGTATTTTTCAAAAACTCGTTGTAAAAGAGAAAAATGCAGAAAAATGTATTCGTGACCTACCTTTGTTTACAGATTTTCGCTCCATGTAACTACCTCGGTAGAGGCCGGATGTCACGAGGCAACAGAATACCGTTGACTCTTTTTGGAGCTAGTTTCTCCGTTTACCACCCGTGAAACACGACTTGGGATATGTAGAGCATTTTAAGACCCGGTCACATACAAGCATGCGTCCACATCACATCAACATGACATGGAAATATGATATGCGTTGTCGGTTGGGTTGTTTTCCTTTCCAATTTTTCGTTCATTCTGACTTTTGTTTGCATTGAATGTGTTACCGTCGAAGGCTCTTTTCAGAATTTTCTCTAAAACGAGCATCAAAACCAAGTGAGTACTATTAAATGGATAATTCCCTTTTCTCCGAGAAGGTTGCTAAAAACCTGACAGTGATCGGCAAAATTAATGGTTATACACAAGTTAAAGAAATACATTAATAAATCTTGAGCAGCTGGTTTCAATGAAATAATCGTGTTTAGTAAGAGGAAATTGCTATACCTTGGGTATTGGTTCTACAAGACGGTCATTTCTTATTGACACTTATCGGTACAGCGACAAAGGTTACATACAGATTCAGAATGTCGATGCTTTCCGTTGTAAAGCGACGATATACAATCTAGTCGTTGAATTCCGTTGAGTTTAATTCCGCGTTTGAAATCGTTCTAACTAATGTTTTATTCAATTCAAATATGCATAATTTATTAAATGTATTTGTTTTTTGTGACTGGTATTTTATTTATATGGAAATGTTCCATATAAATTTGTGTTCATTTTGATCTAGAAATAGACACTCAATAAGTTGATTTTATCTACTTAATTAGAAACGCCCGATTCAGTCATGTAATTGTTGTTCTCCGATATAGGACAAACTTGGAAATCAATGAATGGCTTTGCTCAGAAATGCCGTAGCTACAAAATGAATAGGATGTAGTTTCGACAATTTCTAACAGAGTATCTGTGACTCTGCAATGTAAAGGGCCTATTCGATAAAGTCATTCTGCAACCATTTGTTTGATATGATAATCACAACATTTGTCCCACCGATGGTTGGGTAATCATAAGCCTTTGTGAGCGAGCAGCCTAAGACTCGGTAAGGATGTTGTGAAACCACGGGAATCAATGGCTAGGTACCCCAGCCGCCACGATATGATCACATCAAATGAAAAAATGCTATCAACCAAATTCAATTCGTGGATAGAGTGGTTATGAAAAGCAAGTTTGTGAAGAAAATGGAACAGCACTTTTTTATGCTGATCATCATTTTTAAGAAAATTATATTAAACAAGGAATGAACCGTCATGTGAATTTAGAGAGAATAACCACTCCAAAGAAAGGATAATACAATGTATATAAATGACAACAACTAGATATGGGATTGTTATTTAAATAATTGGCGCATGCACATTCAGAGAAATATAAAGCTGAATATGATGATGGGTACGAAGTGGTCATGGTATAATGTTAGAAGACAGCGCATCCAGTCAGATACCGGGTCAACACGACATATTTGACTGCTTTGATTTTTACGCCAAACTCGTATAAGATAGATGTTGTGTGGTAGATTCTACGCGAAATAAACATTCAAATGCGCGCAGCGCATGGAATGTTTGTATTAGATAGAGGCTGTATGGTAGATTATACGCGATATAAACGTTCAAAAGGCGCCGCCTTTGAACGTTTTAAGTCGCTGAAGAATCTACTTTACAGACACTATCTGACTTAGTGTTCGTCAACCAATGAAAACATACGCTTCTACTGTCATTCTTCAAAACACGCCTCCCACCGGAGCTACTATCGAGCGGGTCCTACTGGAATTACATCATTTTCCAAAAAATTACATCATTTTCCAAAAAATTACATCATTTTCATAACTGCACAGGAAACGGGGGCTTGGCTATGCATATCCGTGACATAAACTGATCGGCAGTGTGTTTATGTGAAATATAGCGCTGATATTTTCAAATATACTGCAATTTCATTGGTCCAAAAACTAGGACGAACACTTAATATCGCATAGAATCTACTAGATCTATACAGACTATATCTAACTTAGTGTTTGTTAGCGGTTCATTGGAGACGGGGTGTGGATGTATTTAGTGTTCGTCCTAGTTTTTGGACCAATGAAATTGCAGTATATTTAAAGAATACGGCGCAATATTTCACATAAACGCACTGCCGGTCAGTTAATGTCACGGATATACATAGCCATGCCCCGTTTCCTCCTGTGCAGTTATGAAAAATGATGTAATTTTTGGAAAAATGATGTAATTTTTGGGAAAATGATGTTATTCCAGTAAGATCCGCTCGATAGTAGCTCCGGTCGGAGGCGTGGTTTGAAGAATGACCGTAGAAGCGTATGTTTTCATTGGTTGACGAACACTAAGTCAGATAGAGTCTGTATAGTAGATTCTACGCGACATAAACGTTCAAAGACTGTGCATTTTGAACGTTTATATCGCGTAGAATCTACTATACAGCCTCTATCTAATACATAGACGACACATTAACTAGCCGGCAGCTTGATTATGCGAAATAGAGCGGCGACATTTTAAAATATACTTCAATTGCATAGGTCTAAAAAGCAGGTCGAACACTAGAAAAGATTAGTTAATTTATGGAGAGACATCAGTTTTAAAGTTCACCCCTACGCTCCTATTGTGTCGTTTCTTCTAGTATCCAAAGGCAGACAAATAGTAGATTTATCATTACTCGCTGAAACGTATTAAGATCTATTTCAAGACTGTCTGAGATTATAATGGGTTTAACAACTTTGTCAATAAAGAGACTCTGAAATTGCGTAAAGTAATCGTTTTGTTTGCACATTTTAATGGATTTCTCGGCGCGACCTTTGCAATATGTCAACACCCGGTTTGTTTATATGTCTAAAAACTTAAGCATCCTTATTTGTCCGTGTAAATTCTTTAAATGTGAGGGGATACGGAAAATGCATTTGTATCATTTGAGACCAATATGCACCAAAATAAGCCCGCATAAACGAATTTTGGTCTTCCTTTCTAAATTGTAGATGTAGCAATTTTTCAGGAGGCAGAATAATTGGTCTGAAATTGTATTGAAGTCCAAATTCACGGTGGATAATCACGTGATGGAATAATTACTAAATATCTTCAATGACTTTGTTAATACTGGGCCGATTTGAATTCGGTTTGAAGCAGAGAATGTGGACAGACGTCACGCATTAGATGGATGTGGTAGATTTATTGAAAAATCAACTGATAAAAAAGTTACTGAAGATAAACCAATTCGGAACAGCTCGGTCAAAGTCTCGGGCTTAAAAACGCTTTATCCAAAACACCTTAAGAAATCTTAAAAAATCCCGCTCTAAAGAACGCGCCTCAGGTCTTAATTGGGAAAGGGTTAAAAAATCGACGATATGTACAAACGTCTGCTTGAAATGCAATTTGTCGAAATAGGAACATTTCGCATGCTGAACAATAACTCCTTCACTGCCGTATAAAAGTGCCCTTTGACACTGCCGTATATAAGTGCATGCTATATGCCGGGGAATAGTACGAGTATGAGTATTTGCTGCTAATTTACACCTGAGTCATAGAATTGACTCTAACTTTAAAAGTACTATATAGATTTACACCAAATTTTGTATGTTTGTTTATACATGTTCGTCTACATCTTATCACAAATTGTACAATGGTATCTTGTCATAAAAAGTTTTTACAGCCTTTTGAATTGCTTAGAAATGTCAAATATTAGTAAATTTTCCATCTTAAAAAGCTGCCATGACCATTAGGGGAAAGGGTTGAAGAATTTTGCATTTTTATGCCAATTCTTTCATTTTTTATTTAGAATTTGAAAAAGAATCATTATCTCTGCTATTGGAAGCATTTTATAGAATTACTTTAACATATTATCTAGCAAAAAAACAAGATCTTGTACCCCTATCAGCATTAGTCACTGGCAAATTATTTCTAAATTTTACTTCTTTGACACAAAAATCAGCAAAAATATTATTGATTTCCTTTGATATGACCAAAAAATATTGGAGAAAGTAAGTTTTTCATATAACAAATGGAAATTCATGAAAGAAATTCCTTACTTATGTTGCATTTGGCTTTAATATGGGATATAGTTTACCCCGAGTGACACTCGGGCTATAGGCACACAGGAAACATTTTCTACCCCGAGTCACGCTCGGGGTAAGGCAGTTAAGGGGATAAGGGCGACACTCAGATGATTATTATGACAACATTTTGCAGCCTAAATTTCGAGAACGGTAGCAATTATTGCAATTTGCCTCCGTGGAAACAATTATCTGAAATTTTGTTCAATTCGACGACCATTTATTCCGTAATAGAAATCCAGCAATACAAAATACACCGTCGATGGGAAATCAAAAACTTGTAACTCGTGCTTTTACTTATTGTTGTTTTAGTCACACATTAACAAACATGTCATCAACATCATTGACAGTGAACTATCGAAAACTCGCCAGCTTTTTCAAACCGCAGATATTTTTTATCAACATGACAATATTCACAGTGGTTTAAAATCACGTGACTTAGAATTTCAGAAAATCGTAAATATTTTTTTTAATCGGACAACCATTAATTTTCGTTGCTACGGACGACGTTCGAAGTTGCACAAAGTGTTTAAAAGTGTTCTGAAATCAAGGCCACGCTAAATGAATGCGTTTTGGTTGAATTGACATACGCGGAAACCACGCGATTTCCAAGGATGGGCATTGGTGTTTTAAAAAACACATCTTTTGTTGACATTGTTCTTGCGACATTGTGTCTACGCAATTTCCAACCACTTGCCGAGGGTTTGCTGGTGAAAAATGGCGGATTTTGAATGATGTTTGAAGGAGAATTTGATTTTATCTTATTAATGTGAAAATGATATCGTTCATCTTACAAATGGGAAAATGATGTTCAACTCGGAACATACTATTGATAACGTCTTAACCGTCTCCCAAACAATACCTGTTATTGACATCTCTAATACAGAATGCTTGGGAAAATATTGAGGCAAAGGAAGAAAATGCTGATAACCAGCATTTTCTCCTTTTGCCTAAATATTTTCTGTGCTAAATTGTACACAATTTCCATCTTTAGAGTTCTTTACTAATCACATTTTGTCGTCTGCAGTAGCTTTCAAATTCGGCCACCCTATAACATTGCCATCTGGGAAAGGGTTAAAATGGTAGATCTACATGACATGGTTCTGGGCAATCATGGTATTATACAGCAATATCATTTCTCGTTAGGTTGTACCCAAATGCAGACTGATCAAGATTTACACTATCTTCTGAACCCTTTCCCCAACAAGACCTGGTTTTCACGTGCATGGGCGGATCTAGAGGGGGGTCGGGGGGGGGGGGGGGGGGGCGAAAATCAAATTTTGACTATATAAATTTAGTGTACATGTAACGTTACGTATTTACTACATTTTAAGCCATAATTTTTGCTTGGACCCCCCCCCCCCCCCCCCCCCCTGGAAAAAAATCTTGGGCTTGGACCCCCCCCCCCTGGAAAAAATCCTGGATCCGCCCTCGACGTGCATATCATTTTCAAGTCTGAAAAACACTGAGGCAAGAGAAGAAAATGCTGATGATCAGTATTTTCTCCTTTTGCCTCAATATTTTCTATTCTACAACTTGCACATTTTCATATTTTGTCATATTTTGTCCTCTGCAACAGCTTTCAAGCAGGACCATCCTAAACTTTCGTCGTTTGGATAAGGGTTAAAGTTGCAAGAGGTAATAAAGAAGTTATAAGAGAACAATATAGATCCTGATCGGAATGTAATACAGACTGATCATAATCCATGTTGGTCGCAAATGCCGTTAGAGCCCTAGATTAATTTCCAACTTCAAGCAGAACGTTTGAGGAAAAACTGATTGGTGAATGACCTATTTCCGCCAAGGAGAACCCATATACATGCAACACATTCCAGGAAATTGATTGTAATTGACAACACCGAATAAGACCCTATTTCCCTGAAAACCATTACATTCTAGAGCAACAGATAAGAAGCCGTAAATGCAGTCTAACTTTGTTACTTAAAATTTAAACATTATGCTGTAGGTACTCATTGGAATCGTCTAGAGCCGTCTTGATAACCAATGAATGTAATATTGCAACTTAAAAAGCCAAAACACTCTCTTGTCTTTAGCTCTGAAGTTCGATAGAAGAGCAGGAATATTTTGGAGAAAAGGTGTCGCATTAAATTAGTGGGTGGGTGTTATTTCAATTTCTGTGTTTTTCTCTACATGTATTATTTGATACTTTCGTTAAGTTTCTAATACAATCTGAATGAATTCAGTATCATCTTATTTCATAATGTTACATCTGAGAATCACCCATTACAGTAGAGGTCATCTTCTGTGACCTGTGTATTTCCGTTTGATATTTATATTTACACCAACCAATCAAAATGCTCGTTGCAAACGCAGGTCTGTTGTCCATGGCAAAAATAACAAAATGGCTGCGGTTTATAACTAAGCGCTTGACACCGTCTTGAAACAAGTGAATGTGTTTGTACTTTTTTGATATCTTGTTATAGTCTGATTTACCTGCCCTAATACTGCGTTATTGGGTCAGGCACACATTCGCAATGGCCGCCTCCATTGAAACGATTTCACTACAAAGACAAAGAGCAAAGTCCGTTTAATTTTAGATGTGGCATTTTAGAGTAGATAGTTTTCAGTATGAACAATCGGCACTTATGATGGTTTGTTGAAATGCGACGACATCTTCTTTGTACAGACACACATTATGTATTATTGTTCGTTCGGTTGCATGTCGAATACCGATTACCGACCTACCTGAATTGGGTCTGATGGAAGAGTAGTACATCGAACTATTTTCAATACTTCAGCGCCAATAAAATGTGTAGAAATAAATATCCTAAACCAGATACGTAAAGTGATATGATGCGGTCCGTAGGACGGTTAAAACGCTGCTTTTCAATAAAAACATCGTACCTGCAGATTGTTTTTAATGTTTTTTTTTTTCTTTTGAATAGCGACTAAACCTTCCCAAAATGCGTACAGGCAACGCACTGCTCACTTCTCATGGGCTCGTTTGTTTTAGTTTAGTCCCCTATTTGGCGAACATGGAAATATCAATCGGTAAAGTCAGAGGTTAAATATCCGTTGACCGTGGATACGAATACCGACTCGGTAAATATCCTATCTCTCAGAGTCTAAAACTCAAATTTGACTCTGATCAATATACCGTCGGTATTATTGCAAAACTTCGTAACTCAAGCTTTAATCAAGCTGGAGTTACGAGGTTTTGCAATAACAACGACGATGCGAATCTTGTAGGTAGGATGAAGAGTCTGTGGTTAAGTTAAGCGCTCATCTTGGCACAAGAAATGCAAGGAATACATGGTTTGATGCAATTCTCTTTAATATACGCCAAAGTGAAATACTGCGGCAAACAAGTGCATGTTATCATTTATTTCCTCCAAAAACAGTGATATTCCTGTTTTAAGCAGAAAGTTCCACTGTAAAACAGTTTGACTGTATAAGTATTCGGACAGAACTAGTTAACCTCTTAAAGTGTGGATATGCATCAATTTCTCGTCCGGGTCTGGGTACGAAAATATCATAACAAGATCTTATGAAGCTCTTGTTACGACGCTTTTGATAGACACACAATGCCAAAGACATTGACATCAGCAGAATTGTAAATTGAATGCTAGCGATTCATCACTTTCGCCTACTTGATATCACATTTTCAAGAACAAGGTCTGGTTTCCAAGAAATTCGTCGCATTATTGAACTTATATTAGGATGCAACTGTATAGTTAATCGTCACTTTTCAACGAAAATCTCGTAACTGCAGCTTGATACATATTCGTTGAAAAGCAGTGTAATATTACTTACTTTCTACTATGCCTATGTAGAGAAAAAAAAACGATATTTTTTATCCTGGCCTAGCCTACTATTTTTGTTTTTTATACATTTTAAAATGTTTGCTTTAAATTCTTTTTGTCATCCGCAACGATTTCGACAAAGGTCATTTCAAATATATTGATAAAATTTTGAATTGTCAACATTCATTGCACTTGTCTTCATAATTTTGTCGTAGTAAAAGGTGTTGCAAAATCATTAACGAGAACCATATAATACAATTACATATTAATATCTGTAATTTCATTTTGCTGTTTTTTTTTTTTTTTTTTTTTTTTTTTTTTTTTTTTTTTTTTTTTTTTTTTTTTTTTGGGGGGGGGGGGGGTCGTTGTCTATATAGTACATGTACATTAGTTCGTTAAACAAAATGGGATTTACGAGTAGCAGACTGCATTTGAATGTAAGTGAACACTAAGGATCCCTTTTTAGATTACATGCTGATCTGGAAACACTGTTGTCTAAAGCGTATAAGGCATCTTATTCCAGAAAACAGCTTCAAAAGTTTTGATTTAAGAAAACTGAACCATCATAAGGTTAAAACAAGTAATCAATTACAGTTAATATTCGTTTCCATGGAAGTAGAACAAGACGAAAATACATTTTATGGGATAATTTGAAACGAGTAATTGAATATAATAGAACTGCAGCAGTGACGATATCAGATGGCAATGCATTTTGTGCTAAAATAGACTGGGTTTACGGTTATGTCTTGATAAACCGTCGGTACAGTTATAAAATCTCACAACTACAGCTTGAATCAAGCCGTAGTTACGAGATTTTATAACAACACCCAAGATATACCAGTGTTTGTTCGGAATTACGTCACTATTTACTAGATCAAATCGTTCCCTATGTCACCATTGAATAACTTCAAATGTTTTGCACCAGATCGCTGCTTTTTAACAATCAAAGCGCTGAAAGCGCTGAAGGCCTTGAAGAATTTGAACACATGCAGATTATTGGTATGAGAAAGTTTAAATATTCTTTAACTTCAGCAATAATCAAAGCGCTGAAAGTGCTAAAGACCTGGAAAGTGTACAAAAAATAACAAGAGTAATACTTTAATTTTTTATTTTTTTTGAAGAAGTTTCGAACAAATTTTAACACATGCAGATTTTTGGTATAAAACAAAAGTAAAATGAACAGAAATCATCTGTATGGTATGAAACAAAAGTAAAATGAACAGAAATCATCTGTACTGGATGGCCACTAGAATCATGGGGGCCAAATTATCAAGGATCAGGTAAGAAGAATTTCGATTGCAGATTTATCCATTTTATTTATTACATGATCAATTCCTGTCCAAATTGTGTTAACAATAAATCTGCGACCAATAGCGGTCTTAAGACCGTGAATAATTTGGGCCCTGCACCCTGGTTAATAAATCATCGAAACACAATAGCATATTATCAGAACATTATATAAAAAATAAGTGCATGTCGTTCTTTAAACCCTTTATCATTCCATTACCAAACGGCAAAATTTTAGACTTGTCCAAATTCAAAGATGTTGCAGACGACAATTTCAAGTAATTACTAAATATAATTTCACATTTTTTCACAATGTTTTTCAAACCCATTATCTCTAGGGGAGTCAAAAACAGTCATTATGTGGGAATGGGTTTATAAATCTGTTATTATTTTGCTGCTGAAGCTAGAAGTTTTTGAAATTTCCCTTTATGGGCATTTTCTTTTGTTGAAAAAGACATGTTTTGGTTAAATTTCAATTATAACATGCAAGTCAAAACATATAAGAAAACATGAACTATCATGGAAACACAATAGCAAATTATCTTGACATTATATAAAAGTATGCGAGCAAAACTAATTATATATACAAGAGGGCCATGATGGCCCTATATCGCTCACCTGAGTTTCCGATTCTACAGACAAGTATAGTCTGGTCTTGGATTGGATACAGTTTGGTAGGTCATTTATATAGACTAAGAAAAGACATGGACAGAGCACTGAACCCTGAAGGACGCCTAAGAGAACGGGTAGAGTAGTTGATGAGTGATCATCAATACCTACTCTTTGAGAACGATCCTTTTAGAAGGATTATATCCATTTTGAGATCAGTGGAAGGACACCCAGCTTATTCAATTTGGATATTTAATTGCTGTGATCAACCTTCTTCTTCTTCCGGTTTAGGTCAGGGTTCTTCATAGAATGTATATTTGACCTACGATGGGATGAGACAATCACCTCATCCATTGGTTATGTACAGCTAAAAGTCTATACGGTACAGTTAAAACTATGTACACCCATCAACCGGTTACTTGCTACTGGGTAGGGCCAGCATGCTGTGGTATGGCGACCCTGAGCCCTTGAGCGTAGTAGCATCTGAGACGGCTATAGGAAGGTGGTTCCAAATCAAATGCCTTACTAAAATCCATTTCAAGTATATATCCGCTTGTTGACCATTTTCAAGATTGTCGTATGCTTCTTGGGTAAGGCTAATCGATTGAGATTCACAGGTATGTTTTGCTCTGAAGCCATGCTGGTACTGGCTAAGTAGATTATTCTTATCAAAGTGGCCCATGATGTTTGTTATCAGGATGCGCGCCATAATTGTTGATGCTATGCAGATTAAAGAGATTGGCCTATAGTTGCTGGCTGTATACTTTGGACAGCTTTTTATAGACGGGCGCTACTGTTTTACTTCTCTAATCTTTAGGGACAATACCTGTTTCTAGAAAAAGATTGAAGATGACCTTGACAATAGATCAACTGTATATCTTGTAATATTTCTTTACACCTCTGGTAAAATATGTTTTTGGAAAACAATGCGGCATAATTAGAAAATGTACGTTCTGCTCAGTATTTTTTTGTGCTATATTGAGCACAATTTCCAAATTTATTAATGCCCATTATGTCGTCTGCATTAGCTTTGGAATTTGACAAGTCAAAAGTTTTTACATTTTGGAATGGGTGAGATAATGGTAAATTCCATATTTTATATCTTGTTCAAACAATCAAGATGAAGTAATGGATTGAATAACGATTTATTAAATGAAGTTAAATCATTGCCGACAAATCGTGATGTTATTTCTATATATCTTCACAATATATCATTTAGAACCTTATTAAATCATGAATCTTCCTATTAAAACATAAATATCTAACACATACAAATACATAGATATATAAATAACAAAGTTTTAAAACAGATTAAAGAATAACAAATCGTTAAGTTACTTACGGTATTGGAAAACCAAATATTTCAAGTGTGTATCGGTAATCACTGACGCGTTCCGTGTGTTCCGGTAATTACTGTGCGTTCCATGGTGTTCCGGTATTTCTATGGACCCAATAGTTCTTTCGCGGGGGAAAAACGAACATTTACGGAAAATTTTGCAATGAACGAGTTTCTTTAAATATTAGAGGAACGTCGGGTACTTTCGGACAGTTAAGCGATCGTCAGCCATTATTTAGATAGGTGAAGACAAAAACTGTATCTTATGTCACAAACAGAAAATTCTAAGCCTTTTCCCCGGCATCGGTAATGAGAAGTAGCCTATGTATTAAGCGTATAAAACCGGGTACCATAAGGAAAACAAAATGAGTCATCAACGACAGGTTATTTCGGACACATCGGGTCTGATCGGACAGGCCGATAACCGAGCTAGATTTATTTCAAATAATTATGTCTGCACTTTTACGTAATTAATTTGAAACAATCTAAAAGTGTATTTGGAAAGGTTTTAGGTAAGATAAAATACAAATGAACGAGCTAAGATATTTATTTGCATCGAGTATTTCATAAAAAAATAAAATATATACGCCGATGGCTGGTATTGAACGTCGTTTCCCCGAGTTCTGAGACTTCGTCTTTACCGCGCGACCACTGAAGTAGCTCATCACTGTGTGACATTATTAAAATATATAATCATTATTTGTCCGGTTAGACCCGACGTATCAATTTTCCTTCGGGTCAGATCGGACACCATTTTATTTCCGAAAATAACTAATATTTCTATCATCGACAGGTAAAAACCTCTCGAAAACCTTTCAATCTTCTTTTTAAACCAGACTAAAAAAGATTTAATCGCAATAATACATCGTCATAATCTTGCGTCTGCAGGGTATCTATATTTAGATATTGCTTACGAACCTCTACGGAAATTTTGATTCGGGGAAAACCCACTAAACGTTGAGTATTGGCGGCGGATGGATCCGCGCATAATATATGTTGCAATCGATTTCTTGATTGTAAATATTTTACGATTTTAAATGCCTTTACTACTATCAACGTATGTATTTACTTCTTTTGTAATGTACATGGGTCGAAATTTACAAAATCTGCATAAAGTAGTATAGATCTAATCCAGTTCCGATTTACTTTTCATCGCGCAAGAACACTATCTATCTGCGTTCAACGTTTTCACAAGATAAGGCCGACTAGTGATTCTGCACGCCCTGAGAGAAATGGCATGGTAAATTTGGCCTTCTTCAAGGCCAAAAACTTCGTAACTGCAGCTTTAGACTACTCTCTTATGAACAGAGCACATTATCTCTACATTCCATTTCGATAGAATGAGCTCTGTTCTCGCGGGGTCATTTCACGTCTAATCTCGGGGCATTGGCGGGATTTCAGTATCCAATCGTTGGCTTTACACAACAAAACAATTTAAAAAGCTGATACAAACTTTCATTGGCTGACGCTTCAAATTACCGGCTTCAGCCAAAAATAGAAGCGACGTAATGTATACGTAATCAAACAAGATCAAACTGAATGATTTTGATTCGATAATTCAAATGTTACCGGCTTCAGCCAAAAATAGAAGCGACGTAATGTATACGTAATGATCATGCAAGGTAAAGCTGAATGATTTTGATTCGATAATTCAAATGATGTGCTATAATTATATTATGACGACCAAATAGGCTGTTGGCGTACCGAAAACTGCAGAGGTCATATTTGATGGTTTAATCAATAGAACTCAGCGTTGGAGAGTAGCTTTAGACAAGCTGCAGTTACGAGATATTTGTTTGAAAAGCAGAGATATAGAACATTAAAGGTCATGAAGAGGAAAAGTATAATGTTTCAAAACAGAACGATTACAGAAGAAAAATAGATGAATATGTAAGTTCAAGCTAAACCAAATTCAGTTCAATTTGACCTTAAACATTTTTTAGCTTTTTTACCCCCATTTGAAGCTCGTCATACATGCTTTACTTTGTATAGAGTGTTATTGTCCGAAAGAGGGACATTGTATCACGCATGATCAGCGAATCACAATGAAACAAAGCCGCTATGGGCTGATGAATTAGAAAGCAACCGTAGGAGTTAAAGGCACAAAGATATTTTCTAAGCATGGTTTAGTTGGCGAAAACTATGTGGAAAAATGAGAAAGTGCTGAGGAACAGGCAGGTTTTTCGTATGCTTCAACGTATTCCCGACTTTGTATTATTCTATGTATTAGAGTACCACCATGAGACTCAATTGATATAATCAATAATATTTTCTAAGTACGGTAAAGTGAGAAAACATTGAGACAATAGGAGAAAATGCTGATGATCAGCATTTTCTTCTTTTATCTCAATGTTTTAGTTCAATTGTTTCTTTTGAATCGTTGGGAAAGGGTTAAATGAAATCGGAGAAATGAATTAGTGTGCAACAACAAGGGGCAATAGACACAATCAATAATATTTTGTAAATACGATTAAAGTGAGAAAACATTGAGACAAAGGAAGAACATGTTGATAACGTTGTTTTTTCCATTTTTTATCTGTTGGGAACGGGTAAAGTGAAATCAGAGAAATGAATTAGTGTGCAACAAGAAGGGTCAATTGACGCAATCAATAATATTTTCTAAGTACGGTTAAGTGGGCTAAATATTGAGACAAAGTAAGAAAGTGCTGATAACGGGTTTTTCGATTAGTTTCTTTTTTTACTGTCGGGAAATGGTAAAAATGAAATCGAAGAAATGAATTAGAGTGCAACAACAAGGGTCAATTGACGCAATCAATAATATTTTCTAAGTACGGTTAAGTGGGCAATTCCCGTCGAGATTGTTACGTTTGACATTAATATGGCCTCTTTAGACACTTAACAAGTTCTTCACATAATGAAGCGTATTAAACCTTTCCCAAACATGAAATGGTTTTGATAAAAAGTTCATATCTGTGTACAATGATAAAAGTATTTCTATGTATGTTACGCTATTTGCAAAATATGAAGGTTTTGCATAAAGGTCAGCTTCGTGTCAAGTGAAATCAGCTGTAGGTATGAAAAATGCATTTGTTTAATATTCTATGTGTTATGTGTAATAATTTGCAGTCGGCTTAAAAATATGAATAGCGTTATTTCGAACGTTATCGACGATTCTCTTTTACATTTTGCATCATCGCTTTCAACAAAAAAACTCGTAACTACAGTTTGTTTTAAGTTACGATGACTTTATCGAGAAGCAGTGTTACGTTTTCCATAATTTTATTTATCAAAAAAATATCGAACGCAAGCAATGTTTGAGATAAGATAAGATGTTTCATTATCGTCACATTTCTTGAAAACAGGTATTTACCAGGTTTTTTGAAAAGAATCAGTCAATTTTAATTCAGGAAAACATTATTTTCGTCGGTGAAATCCATTTGTTGACGGTCTTAAGACAAGATAGCCGAAGTGTGATTATTACTAGCCTGGGTCCAGTCGTCAATATACAATTTGGTCAATAAGATAACACATAAAAAATCAATACCCGTTACATATTGCGGCATCCGTTTTTGATCGTGTTGATATTGACGGATCTTTAGACCGGAGAAAGTAACAGAGGGAAAAATGATCAGTCTGGAACCCAGTCTAGATTATTACATACGCAGAAGTCCCTTGTTACATTTGGTGCACTATACACAAATTTCTTGATTTGTAAAGCACTAGAAAAATGACCTGGCAGGGCATCCCTAGCTTATAGCTACGGATGCTCTGCCAGTTAATTTATCGTTCGCTATAACGCTCTTGCATAAAGAAGGTCATTTCCCGTTGTTAAATAAATGTCAAACGCCGTTAAGTCCCATAGGAAGGAATCCCTTCAAGCGCTATTATTTCCAAAATGTCTTGAGAAATGTCTTTTCACTAATAAGTTCTATTTTTAGAATGGTTTGCGTCACCGGAATCTTCCCCAGTGGCACCAATATGCGTCAATCTCATTTCATATATGTACAGGGCATTTTCACAGTGTAGGAGCGGAAGTGTGTGAACACTTGTCTTTGAGTGATAACTTGTGTGTCTGTACATCGAGGAAATGCAACTTGGTAAACATCAGCGGTTGACATTGGTAAGAATTTATGTTTTCTTTCTGGATAAACACAACACTTTTGTCAGATCATTGTACCAATCTCTTTATTTATTATTCCCTGTAATATTTTAGAGCAATCGGAGCCATTGGTTCTAGATTTAAATCATTTTAGCCCCGATTCACTTGGGCATGAACTATAACGGGTGATTTAGCTGGACAGGTACGAATCGCAGTTTTCGCTCGAATAGATGCAAAATGTAGGATATTTCGCGACAAAATTTTCATTCACAGCTCGTGCATATGTGTGTGTTGAGACTTAATAATATACTGATATAATTATTTGGTTAGGAAACCGTCTAAAACTTTCCATTTTTGCCGTTTAAAAAAATAAATTTTGTACAATCGTTTGTCAAGCCCTGTGCAATAGCATGACAAGAAATATTTACTTTTGTACAACGGCTTGAATTGCATATGTGACATTTTGATTTTAATAAATGCGTCTTTACCTCTTTTTGCATTATATTCGACTGATATTTTCATGATAGGCCTATTATGCTGGCCCGTAAAAGGTACAGACAAAAAATGTCGGGAATATAAGAAATTTTTGCATGATGGAGAATCACGTGGCATAATTTTATAAAATCTTCCATAACGAAACTAATATTTGATTTACACCGAAGAAATACTATATACTAAAGTATAATTGAAGTCCCAATCTTTGTCAATCTGTTAAAATCCGGCTTTAACCGATATCAACATTTGACAGGGACCAACTAATAGTCATCATCCATGACCCTGGGAAATCCAAAATGGATTAATTTTACTGTAACCAAACAAATCTCCTGTTCGGATCTCCTGTTATATATAATTTTACAAAACACAATTGTTAACACACGATTTTGCAGTGAAATGTGATTTCATCGAGGCATACTGGTTTTTAAAAGTGCGTAGCATGGCAAATGGCACAATCAAATGCGCGTACGGTACACTTTATCCCACCAAATCTGTTGAATATACACACGGGATAGTCACGTGACATTTTCCATGGACAGCAAGCTGAGTTAACAGTAGTGTCTTTTGTGGTGTAATACGACAACGACCTGTGAATGATAAAACATTAGCGAGTCTAAATTGGCGGGGGAAAGAGGGATTTCGATTTATAGAAATATGTGTTTCGAACCAACTACCCTTTGATAAATCGACTTAATACTATCTATAGACAGCTACTGTAGCCGACTATCACGGCCACCGCGGACAGCAAATTATAATTATTATTATTCGCCATCTTTCTGTAAGAATTATGCGTCTCTGCCAATTTGCATGTATTGAAATATACAGTAACCTTTCGTCACGGCACATGGTTCGATGTAGAATAGTGCACAATTATATTTAGTAAACAGTGACATAATTTCGGACAAACAATATTATTACGAAGGTGTTGTTACAAAACATCGTAACTACGCCTTGATTCTAGCCGTAGTCAGGAGTTTTCAAAAAGGCACCGACGGTTTATCAAAACATAACGTTTGGCAAACAATGTCTACACGTTTAGCACAAAATTCGTTGCTATTACATAAACTCATTCACCACACTAAAATATTTTTTTAGATATAGGTAAAGAAAGAAGCCTATTCAGTGGAACATTGGATAACAAATTAAAGAAGATTAACCGAAATTTCGTGTTTGTGTTGATATTTTAATCCGTTTGAAATGTAGGCAAGTGACATTACAAACTGTCTGTATGTGATTGTACAATAAATTCATAAGGGAATTGTCATTAGCCAAGCGATTGTACATAAAAACTGTCAAAATACGGACACTTAAAACGGGAATTTTATTGGAATGGATATCATTTCGTCTGAATCATGTTCTTAGTTAAAAAATACATACATAAAGGCATTTAATTTTGGGAATAAACAATACGATGAATGTTATAAAAGCGATAAAAATGGCACTTTTTTGTGGTGAAAACCATGCTCCAATTTTCCCATCCAAATGATCAAGGCGTTTTGTATGGTTTAAACAGCTCAGACCGGGCCCATATTAGGACGATGCCTTCCATATTTATTCAAGATTACGGTAATACAACAAAATATATGATATATGTCGAAATAATTATCAATCATAAACTTTTTCTTACCTATGTCAACCGCTGATGTTTACCAAGTTGCATTTCCTTGATGTACAGACACACAAGCTATCACTCAAAGACAAGCATTCACACACTTCCGCTCCTACACTGTGATTTTGTCGAGTAAATATTTGTATAGGTAACTTCACATTGATAACTTCACATTGACGCCATCAACTCCTTCATAAGAAAGGGCTAGAGGGACCATTTTGAAAAATGGAGAAATTGTTTGTGACAAGCATTTTTTTTCATTTTCCACAGTGTTTTCTAATACAGAATGGAAACATTTGTCAAACTGTTTATTGCATGTACCCGTCTTACTCTCTCCTCTTAATGTATAACTTACCTGAAGCCGTCTTGTACATTTTTGTAAAAATTAATCCCAACCGACCGGAAATACGACAAAAATAATTTATACACAGTTTTTCTGGTTGGTTGGGATCATTTTTTTCCTTTAACAGTGTGAAGAATTTGCAAAGACGTCATACATTTGGGGAAAGAGCTCAGTAAGGCAGGGTACATGCAACAAACCACATGAAAAATGACTCATAAATAAGAATGTTATTGCACAATTTTATAACCGATGCGAGGCAAATTTGTCTATAGCTAAGTCGTTATCATTTCGTTTTCTGGTCAATTTGGATCAATGTTTGGGAAAAAAAGTAAACAAAATGGCAGAAGCAATTCATATATCTGAAGAAATAGCTCAGTAAGGCGGTGTACATGCCACGAATTGAATGAAAATTGATAAAAATATAAAATATACAAGTCGACACATATATTTGCAACTGCTCGCGTAAATTTTATACGTCGACGCGTACATATGCGCGTCGACGTATAAAATTTACGCGAGCAGTTGAAAAAATATATGTCGACGCGTAAAATGTATGCAAGCAGGAGTAAAAAATGTGAAACCGAGGCTGGCCAATGGGAGAGGCGGTTAGAAACCTTTCCCTTTATACCATAAAATTGATGGATGAAGTGAACGATATGATTGTTTAATAGATAAAATACGCGTCGACGCGTATATTTACGCGAGCAGTTGCAAATTTACGCGTCGACGCATAAATTTTTAACTGCTCGCGTAAATTTTATGCGTCGACGCGTAAATATACTCGTCGACGCATAAAATTGACGCGCCGACGCGTATATTTGATGCATACACACGCTGTATAGACTTTTGACCCATTCGGTACGCCATATGAAATGTCGTTGCTAGACGAAATCGAGGCCTTTCGGATGGAACCCGGATTACTCGAGTCGAACCGATTTTCGATATGAACTGATTCAATGCGAATAAAATTATTGTAGCTGTGACTCCATCAACTTTGCCCGCACGATTCATGACCATTTTTTACATATACAAATAAAGCCTTAAGAACGTTCTAATCCACTGTATTAATCATTGTAAAGTACATGTATTTTTTGTTTTACCAATAGATATCATATTCTGAATCCAGATTTTGGTGCAAATGTGCCTGGGATCAGTTAAAATGTATTGACTATAGAACTATCTTATTTTGTTGATTTACTACAAATATCATACTATGAATCCAAATTTTCGTGTAAGCGGGCCTGGGAACTGTTAATCTTTGTCGCTTATTTTGTTGATTTACTACCGGATTTCATACTCAGAATCCAGATTTTGGCTCAAATGGGCATGGGAGCTGTTAATTAGTGTCGCCCACAATCTGAATGAATCCAGAAAACATAATTTCATAATGTTACATCTGAAGATCGCGCATTAGGGGTCATCTTCTGTGACCTTGGAATTTCCATTTTTTCTATTTTTACACCAACCAATCAAAATGCTCGTTGCAAACGCAGGTCTGTTGTCCCTGACAACAACGCCAAAATGGCTGCGGTCGATAGACACGCGCTTGACAACGAGCAAAGAGCAAAGTCCGTTAGTTTGAGAGCAAAGATATGGCATTTATTAATGAAGTGGATAGGTTTCGGTATATTTTTGGCACTGTACCTTTTTAAGTGGCAGTTTTGTGCGATCATTGTGCTAACCCGAAGTAGAGCGATGTGTAATTTTGAACATAAATAAACTATATATTGACAATTGGTATACTATTTCAGAAGTAGTCAGATTAGCTCAGGTAGTAGAGCTGCCGACTTGAAAACCGTAGTTTAGAGGATCGAATCTCGCGCCGACTTCATCTTTTTGTCCCCCTATTTTTTTATCATCTTAATTACATTTTTCCATACCAAATTAGTCTAGAAATTGCAAAAATGAAATAGAAATACAATTACCAATTATGTTTTTATATCCGTGCTTTCTAGAAACTTTAAGTTTGAAAAATATAAAATACATAGTAGGAAAAAAATATGAAGCCAAGGTGGGAGACGATCCCTGGTCACCAGGATCTTGGGTCGGACGCTCTACCGACTGAGCTAATCGGGAATCTTCAGCCCGACGATTCAAATTGCTAATATATAGTTTATATAAGTTAAAGCTTTGTTTCGGATTGGCGTGATGATCGTATTGAACTGTTGCTGCCATGCAGAAGACTATCTGCTTCATAAATACCATGTCTTTGCTCTCATAATTAACGGACTTTGGTCTTTATAGTGAAATCACCACACTGGAGGCGGCCATGGCTACTATTCTTGTTATCGTTAGAAACGGAAGTGTAATGTGCACGGTAGTGCGCATGCCCGTGCGCATGCGAAAAATCTTTCAACTTTTCCTAAGTAAAATCTGATTGGTCCAAAGAAAGGTCGCAGAAGATGACCCTCAACAGGTCGTCGTTAGATCCTACTGAGAGATAGGATCTATATTTCAATTAGATTGTGTCGCCCATAGAACTAGCTTACTTTGTTGATTTACTACCAGGTATCATACTTAGTCTGGTTCCCTGTCGTACTATGTATTTTAGTACGTCAGGCACTCACTAAACATGGTCGCCTCCAGTGGTATCATTTAATTACAAAGATAAAGAGCAAAGTTCTTTAATTTTGTGAGCAGGGAAGGGTCATTAGAAGAGTAGATAGGTTTTGGTATACTTTTAATACTAGCAATAAACGTTTTACATGACCTCAACGCTAACCCGAAATAATACGGTTTTAAATTATGTACACGAAAACTATATGAAGGCAATTTGGAAGCATATCTACCAGTAGTCCGATTAGCTCAGTGGTAGAGCGTCTGACTGTAAGTCCAGAGGTCCAGGGATCGAATCCCACGATGGGCAAATGTTTTTCGACTACTTTTTGTTTTAATACATTTTCTCAAACCAAACTATTCTAGAAATCACTAACATGCAATTAAAACATAATTGGTAAAAGGGTTTTTATTACGTCTTTGAAATCTGTAGAACCATTTGGTATGAAAAATGTAAAAAGAAAAGGGGTGTGGCTAAAATATGTGTCACTCTTGGGATTCGAACCAGGGACCTCTAGATTTCAAGGCAGACGCTCTAACCACTGAGCTAATCGGACTACTGATAAAAAATGAATCCATATTGCGTTCATATAGATTTCATGTACATAATTTAAAACCGTTTTATTCGGGTTAGCGTTGCGGTCATGTAAAACTTTTATTGCTAGAGTAAAAGATATACCGAAACCTATCTACTCTTCTAATGACCCTTCCCTGCTCACAAAAATAAAGAACTTTGTTCTTTACCTTTGGTAAAATATCAGCCCAGTGGGCGCATCCATGAATGATGTGTGCCTGACCCAATAACGCAGTATTAGGGGCAGGTAAGCCAGACTAGTATCATACTCTGAATCTAGATTTTGATGCAAATGGGTCTGGGAACTGTTAATCAGTGCGGCCTATAGAACTAGCTTATTTTGTTGATTTATAACTAGATATCATACTCTGAATTCAGATCTTGGTACAAACGGGCCTGGCAGCTGTTAATCAGTGCCGCCTATAGAACTAGCTTATTTTGTTGATTTACTAATATATATATCATACTATGAATCCAGATTTTGATGCAAATTGGCCTGGGAGCTGTTAATCAGAGTCGCCTATAGAACTAGCTTATTTTGTTGATTTACTAATATATATCATACTCTGAATCCAGATTTTGATGCAAATTGGCCTGGGAACTGTTAATCAGTGTCGCCTATAGAATTAGCTTATTTTATTGATTTACTTATTGATATCATACCCTGAATCCAGATTTAGGTGCAAACGGGCCTGGCAGCTGTTAATCAGTGTCGCCTTTAGAAGCACCTTATTTTGTTGATTTTTTTACCAGATATCATACTTTGAATCCAGATTTTGGTGCAAACGGGCATGTGGGCTTTTAATCGGTGTCGCCTATAGAACTAGCTTATTTTGTTGATTTTCTACCACATATCATACTCTGAATCCAAATTTTGGTGCAAACTGGCCTGGGAGCTGTAAACCAGTGTCGACTATAGAACTAGCTTATTTTGTTGATTCACTACCAGATAGCATACTCTGAATCCGGACTTTGGTGCAAAAAGGCCTGGGAGCTGTTAATCAGTGTCGCCTGTAGAACTAGCTATTTTTTATTTACAACCGGATATCATACTCTGAATCCAGGTTCCGGTTTCTCGAAAAACTTAAGTACGTTCTCAAGCTCAAATCTGAGCACTTTGCTCAAATCGCGCGAAATCCTCGTGAACTTCAATCGAATACCCTTCAATGTTGGAGAGTATTCCTTTGAAGTTGAGCATGTTCTCATAAGAATATACTTAAGGGTCAATTTAAAAAAGTGTGCACTTTTCAATGCATTCTACATGGAAAGGTTACTTTCGAGTTTTGTGACTCGCCTTTTTTCGTATACGTAGTAACTGTTAGTCTTAGAATATTTATCCACAGTAAAATAGCGTACTTTCTGAGATAAAGTAAAAATCACCAAAATTGCATGTGAATTGGCCGTACCTTTGACTTTCACAAGCAAAATTAATACTGAAAACTACTAAACTTTCTCGTATGAAAATTACGTGATTGAATTCAATTAGCCAAAATTTAGTAACAACAGTATCCAAGGAGACAAGGTAGAAAGTAATATAAGATTTATGAGCTGAAAATATTCTGTATCCAGACGCCGCGTCAGTGGCGTAACGGTAACATGTTTTGCCAGATTTTTTATTGAATTGAACAAACGAATTTGAAAAATAACTACTGCTCCCTAAAACGACACTTTTATTAAAATATGTCTCCAGGAGCAATACAGTAGGTAAGATTGACGCCGTACTTTTTTATCATGTCATTGGTGTAACGCCTTTTTACATATTACATGAATGTTGAATTTGAAAGAGATTTTTAGGTTTTGAAATTCATGTAACTTCCTGGTCTATGAAGTCATCAAATAAAGCGATATCTGTCATTACTTTGAGTATCACTGGATAAAATCCGAATTTGTCAGTGGTGTAACGGTCAGTGGAGTAACGATTAACATGTAACTGAAATGGTATTTTGGGACATTTGATACATGGGGAGTAAAGAATTTGTATGTGATGTTTAAAGGTAATTATCTAAGGAATGCAGTCAACAAAAAACATTTTGAAAATATACAAATTGCAGAGTGAATATAAGATTAATAGCTAGTTTTGTTACACCATTGACTATATTTCGTTACACCACTGACATTATTGCTCAGAAAAATATTTTAAGAAAGCATTAGTAGAAGGTACTTCCTTTGTGATGGCAATTTATCTCTATACCTTTCTGAAGAAATGATATAATGCTTTTGCAGGATTAAAATGTACAAAATCATTACAAAACAAGGTTTTAGTTAAAACCGTTACACCACTGACAAAGTTTAAAGATGTCAGTGGTGTAACTGGTGTTACTGTTGAGAAGTATTTTGATTAAGAGACTAATTTTGGAAATTTTGTCATCCGGGGATTTCAATGTTTAACAAAAATATTCTATTACTAAAATTCAACTTCTTGGTATCAATGCATATCATCAATGTGCACAGTATTGTCGTTTTGATCTTCCTATGATGCACTTTTTTCTACGTTACACCACTGATATGTGAAAGTTATTTTTTGTTCTATTTCATAAAGAAAATGCCTGAATATCATCTGCAAATTATTTGAAACGCATTCTTAAAGGTTATAACCAACAAATAAAGTATAGATAGAAATAAAATTAACTTGTTAATTTTTATCTTTACCGCCATTGAAAAGGCATATTTTTTGAAAATGACCCTTAAGGTTTTTCGAGAAACCGGGGTCAGATCTTGGTGCAAATGGGCCTGGGAACTGTTAATCAGTGTCGCCTACAGAACTAGCTTATATTGTTGATTTACTACCAGATATCATACTCTGAATCCAGATTATGGTGCAAACGGGCATGGGAGTTGTCGCCTATAAAACAGCTAATTGTGTTACTACCAGATATCATATTCTGAATTCAGATCTGGGCATGGAAGCTGTTAATCAGTGTCGTCTATAAATAAATTTTAATATTCATATTGAAAAAATTATGTGAGCACAATATCGCAGTAAGGGAGGCAAACGCGATAATTAGTTTGCCTCTCCATTATATGTTACGTTTGTCGTTAGTTGGGGGCATAATTAATATTTCCCCATCTATTTCCCCATCTTTGATTTAGGTAATAATGCTAGTCTACCTATAGTTTGGATTAATGTAAAATCTTACATATAGATGTAGATTCTTGCATACAGACTCCGTCATTTATATCCTAATATATTTCCCCATCTTTGATTTAGGTAATAATTCTAGTCTACCTATAGTTTGGATTAATGTAAAATCTTACATACATGTATAGATGTAAATTCTTGCATATAGACTCCGTCATTTATATCCTCATGAAGGGCCTTTTCAATGTATTTCGTTGTTTCTTAGTCTTTTATTGTAACCTAAATCAAACGAGCAATTGAGAGTGTAGAATAGTTAAAAAAAATGCTGATGGAACATAAAACTAGCTTATTTTGTTGATATTTTACCTGATATCATACTCTGAATCACAGGCTCGGGAGCTGTTAATCAGTGTTGCCCATGGAAGTTGCTTTTTTGTTGATTTACCGCAAGATATCATGCATTTGAATGCAGATTTTGGTGCAAACGGATCAGGGAGCTGTCAATCAGTGTCGCCTTTAGAACCAGTATATCCTCTTGATTTTTTACCAGATATCAAACTCAGAATCCAGATTTTGGTGCAAACGGGCATGTGAGCTTTTAATCGGTGTCGCCTATAGAACTAGCTTATGTTGCTGATTTTCGATCACATGTCATACTCTGAATCCATATTTTGGTGCAAACGGGCCTGGGAGCTGTTAACCAGTGTCAACTATAGAACTAGCTTATTTTGTTGATTTACTACCAGATATCATACTCTGAATCCAGATCTTGGTGCAAAAGGGCCTGGGATCTGTTTATCTGTGTCGCCTATAGAACTAGCTATTTTGTTGACTTACTACCAGATATCAATCTCTGAATCCAGATTATGGTGCAAACGGGCATGGGAGATTTTAATCAGTGTCGCCTGTAAAACTAGCTTATTTTGTTGATTTTCTACCCTTTGCGATGCTCTGAATCAAGATTTTGGCTTATGATATGGGCCTAGAAGCTGTTAATTAGTGTCGCCAATAAAATATGCGTATTTTGTTGATTTACTACCAGATATCATACACTGAATCCTTATCGTTGTGCAAAAAGGCATGGGAGCTGTTAAACTGTGTTGCACATTAAACTAGCTAATTTTGTTGATTTACTACCAGATATCATACTCTGAATCCAGATTATGGTGCAAACGGGCATTTGAGTTGTTAATCAGTGTCGCATATACGACTAGCTTATTTTGTTGATTTTACTACCACATATCATACTCTGAATCCATAGTTTGGTGCAAAACAGACTGGAACTAATAATCAGTGCCGCCTACAGAACTAGCTTATTTTGTTGATTTACCATATGTGATGCTCTTAATCAAGATTTTGGTGCAAAAATGCATGGGAGCTGTAAATCAGTGTCGTCTATAGAACTTGCTCATTTTGTTGATTTGTTACGACATATCATACTCTAAATCCAGATTTTGCTGCAAATTGGCCTTAGAGCTGTTTATCAGTGTCGACTATAGAAATAGCTTATACTGATGATTTCCTACCAGATGTCATATTCTGAATCCAGATTTTAGTGAAAATGGGACTTGGACCTGATAATCAGTGTCGCCTTTAGAACTAGCTTATTCTTATGATTTAATACCAGATATCATACCCTGAATCCAGAGTTTGGTGCAAATGGCCCTGGGAGCAGTTAATCAGTATTGCCAAAAGACTTACCTTATTTTGATGATTTATTACATTGTATCATACTCCGAATCCAGATTTTAGAGCAAATGGGCCTAAGAGTTGTTAATCAGTACGGGCTATAGAATTAGCTTATTTGTTGATTTTTTTTAACCAGAATCATATTCTGATTCCAGATTTTTATGCAAATTGGCCTGGTAGCTGTTTATCAGTGTCGCCTATAGAACTAGCTTATATTTTGGTGATTTACTACCGGAAAACATACTCTGAATCCAGATTTTTGTTCAAATGGGCATGGGAGCTTTTAATCAATGTTTCACATAGAATTAGCCTATTTTGTTTTTACTACCAGAAATCATACTCTGTATCCATACTTTTTCGCAAATGGGCCTGATGCTGTTAATCAGTATTGCCAATAGAACTAGAATACTTTGTTGATTTACTACCAGGTATCATACTCTGAATCCAGATATTGATGGCTACGGGCCTGGGAGTTTTTTACTCAGTGTTGCCTTTATAATCAGCTAATTTTGTTTATTCACTACCAAATATCATATTCTGAATCCAGATACTGCTGCAAATTGGCTTGGGAGCTGTTTAACAGTGCCGACTATAGAAATAGCTTATACTGTTGATTTACAACCAGATATAATACTTTGGATCCAGATTTTAGTGAAATGGGCCTGGGAGCTGATAATCAGTGTCGCCTATAGAGCTACCTTATTTTGATAATTTAATACCAGATATCATACCCTGAATAAAGAGTTTGGTGCAAATGACCCTGGGAGCCCTTAATCCGTATTGCCCATAAAACTACCTTATTTTGATGATTTATTATCATATATCATACTTTGAATCCAGATTTTGATGCAAAGGCCTCTGAGCTGTTTTAAAATCAGTGTCGCCTATAGAACAAGTTTATTTTGTTGATTTACTACTATATTTCATACTATGAATCCGTATTTTGGTGTAAATGGGCATGGCAGCTGTTAATTAGTTCATCTTATAGAAATATCTTATTTTGTTGATTTGCTACTCTGAACCCAATTTTTACTGCAAACGGGCCTTTGGGCTACAAACCATGGCCACCTTCAGAAATAGCTTATTTTGTTATTGTATCACCAGATACTCAGACTTTTGTGCAAATGGGCTGGGGAGCTGTTAAACACTGGTGTCTAAAGAACTAGCTTAGTTTGTTGATTTACTAGCAGAAATCATATTATGAGTCCAGATTTTGCTGCAAAAGGACCTGGGAGATGTTAATCACTCTCACTTATAGAACTAGCACATTTTTTTTAATATTACGTCATATCATACTCTGAATCCAGATTGTGGTGCAAATGGGCATGGGAGCTGTTAATCAGTGTCGCCTATAGAACTAGCTTTTTTGTTGATTTGTTACCGGATATCATACTCTGAATCCAGATTTTGGTCCAAATTGGCCTGGTAGCTGTTTATCAGTGACGCCTATAGAACTAGCTTTTTTAGTTACTACCAGATATCATACTCTGAATCTAAATTTTCGTGCAAATGGGCCTGGCAGCTGTTAATCAGTGTCGCCTATAGAACTAGTTTATTTATTGATTTACTACCAGATATCATACTCTGAATCCAGATTTTGGTGCAAATGGGCCTAAGAGCTGTTAATCAGTACGGACTATAGAACTAGCTTATTTGTTGATTTTTTACCAGAATCATATTCTGATTCCAAATTTTGGTGCAGCCTGGTAGCTGTTTATCAGTGTCGCCTATAGAACTAGCTTATTTTGTTGATTTACTACTTGTACCAGATATCATACTCTGAATCCAAATTTTGGCGCCTGGGAGCTGTTAATCAGTACTGACTATAGACCTAGCTGTTTTTGTTGATTTACTACCAGATAGCATAATCAGTGTCTCCTATAGAACTAGCTTATTTTGTTGATTTATTTCCAGATATCATACTTTGCCGCCTATAGAATTAGCTAATTTTGCTGATTTACTACTAGATATCATACTCTGAAACCTGATTTTGGTGCAAATTGGCGTGACTGCTGTTAATCAGTGTCGCCTATAGAACTAGCTTTTTTGTTTATTTATTACAAAATATCGTACTCTGAATCCAGGTTTTAGTGCAAATAGGCAAATGGGAGCTCTCAATCAGTGTCGCCTATAGAACTAGCTTATTTGTTGATTTACTACCAGATATACTCTGAATGTTCAGTTTGGTGCAAATGGGCATGGGAGCTGTTAAGCAGTGTCGCCTATAGAACTAACTCATTCGTGATTTACTAAAAGATATCATACTCTTGATCCGGATTATTGTACAAATGGGCATGGGAACTTTTAATCAGTGTTTCCTATAGAACTAGCTTATTTTTTTTAATTTACTACCAAATATTATACTCTAAATCCAGATTTTGGTGCAAATGGGCCTGGAAGCCGTTAATGAGTGTCGCATATAGATCTAGCTTATTTTGTTGATATTTTACCAGATATCATACTCCGAATCCAGATTTTACCGCAAATGGGCATAGGAGCTGTTAATCAGTGTCGCCTATAGAAACAACTTCACTGGCGGCAATCAAGTGACTTTGTTACGATATGCATTCCTAACTTTTGTAAACAAAAGCACTCGGTAAGTACACACTTTTCTCAAATTCTAAATCAAATACTTAACACTCAATATTGCGTTACGTGCCTTTCGATACGTCGTACTGTCTGGTCTATTTTGATACCAAGATCTTCCATCAAATCCCTGTCAATGCTGAGAACATTCGTGCAAAGTATTTTTGAATGCCGTGGTATATTTTCTTAAAAGATGTTTGCACTTTGCACGAAATAGCCGGTGTATATGACTGAACCAACTTAAAAGTTCAATAACTCTAGAAAGAGTGAACGAATTTCTCTCAAATTTTGACCAAGTAAAGACAGTATTTTTTCCGTTGAATACACACAGGCTCCACTAGTTCTGTACAACATTAAGGTATGGTGGACCATTAGTACCAATTTTAATCGAACGTCCCTCATATGTGAAACGAAACAAACATATTTTTTAATATGCAATAAATGGCAGACAAAAATTGTGGCAGGTCAATTTGAAAGTGGCTGCAGACGACAAAATGAATCTAACTTAAAACAGAAATCGTGAATAATATAGTTGATGGAGATTTTGCATCATGGGATGTGTAAATCTACGGACAAATCTGCCTTGATTTAGGCATGACATTTTGCAACCTTTTTCTTATTTCTGAGTAAATTTTCAAACGGTTTGTTTCATGTACCACGCCTTACTGAGTTCTTTCTCCTGATGCATTGCTTACTTGAGACATTGTACCTTTGGCATGAATTGACCCCAGCCGTGCAGAAAAAAAAACAAAAAAAAATCAGATAGCTTTTCTGGTCGGTTAGGATCATTTTGTTTGAGAAATATAAAGAACTTTCAAATAAGTCATACATCTGAGAAATGAGATCAGTATTGCGGGTACATGCAACAAGTCGCTTGAAAATTGGCGCTGAAACGAAAAAGTTATTTCAATATTTCTTTCTGGAAGAGTGGCTAATTTGGCCGTAGTCGTTATCTTTACGTTTTCTGGTCGGTTGGAATCGAATTTGGAAAAAGTAAAATGATTCAACAAGTAATTCGTTCATGCATATCTGAGAAAAAGAGCTTATATAAATACTTAAGGCGGTGTTCATGCAACAAACCTTTTGAGAATTGACGCAGAGATATGATAAAAAAATCTGATAAAAAATCAATTTGTTTCAAATAGTTTTTTTATTGTGTGTAGCAATCGTAAAAGAATAATTTGGGTTCCGGTCACACTTCACTTGCACAAGCTGATCCTCAAAGGTTGGGTTGCAACAAGGGTTCAAAAATAGATTTCCTTTAAATTCTGTGAATTGATAGGGTTACATAATATCTTTAATTTGTAAAAAAAATCTGACGAGGGCTTATTTTTAGAGACAATGGCTAACAAAATGGGTGGGGTAAATTGACATGAGAAACAAATTCTTACTTTGAAGTTAGATAACTTTTTCTGTATCGGTCAGATCGAATTGAAATTTTGCATGTACTTTCCATGTACTAAGAACAGAAGAATTTTGGAATCATAAATTATGTGAAATGGTTCGTTGATTTTCTATATTCGTCCTTCTGTCAGTCTCAGATTTTGCTTATTTTTATCTTTTAACTTTACAAAACTATCTCTACAGCATTTACTTTTGTTTGAATTGACGTGATATTTTGCGAACATGATCCAATATGATGTAACTAAATATGTGTAAACTTTTCATTAAATCTAATGCATAGAACAAAAGTTATTTGACCTTGACATTCAAAGGTCATTCTAAAAAGTCACCTTTTTCTAATTTTCAGCTATATCTTGATATAAAAAATGGGCTGATAAATTATATTTCAATAAATAAAGTCACAGGTACATGTATAATCTTCTTGTTGATCTAATTTTGTTCATTGCTAATTTCATAGTAGACCTTAACCTTGACATACAGAACAATAATGACTATTGAAAAGGAAATTGTACATTTGCTCCTTCAAAAATCTTTGTTATTATGTGCGAAAAAGTCAGTATCAGTCGTGAAATTTCTACTGAACTAGGATATTATGGAGACAACTTTATTGGCTTAAAATTCACTTCGTATACCAATTTTCATGATAAAATTTTAGCTCAAAATCTTAGAATTCAATATTTTAGAATAACTTCTGAAGGTCAAGGTAAAGAAACCTTAATTCTTTGCAATGGATTTAACCCAAAGTTTACACATATTTAGGCCTAATTACATCATATAAAATCATGTTCATAATATTTCATGTCAATTCATACAAAAATAAAGGTTGTAGAGATAGTTTTGTAAAATTAGTACATCAAAAATAAGCAAAATCTGAGATTGACAGAAGGACGAATACAGAAAATCAACAGACCGATATACATGATTAATGATTCCGAAATGTTCTGTTCTTAGTACATGGAAAGTACATGCAAAATTTCCATTCCATCTGATCTATACAGAAAAAGATATCAAACTTCAAAGTAAAAATTTGCTTCTCGTGTCAATTTACCCCACCCACTTTGCTAGCCATTATCTCCAAAAGTAAGGCCTAATCAGATTTTTACACATACAAATTAAAGATATTAAATAACCCTATCAATTCACAGAATTTAAAGAAAATCTATTTTTTGAACAATTTTGAGCCCTTACTGCAACCCATCCTTTTTGGATGTCTCAACGTTTCCCCAATGGCGAAAATTTCGATTGTTCAAACTTCAAAACTTCTGCAGATTTGACTTGTGACTTTTAACTGTGGTGTTTTATATACAATATATGTACATTACAGATCAGAAAATATTGAAGCAAAAGGAGAAAATGCTGATCATCAGCATTTCTTCTTTTGCCTCAATGTTTTCGAGGTATTTTCCTCAGGGACATCAAAACCAAGTCTTGTTTTTGGAAAAGGTTTAATACTATTAGGGTTTCTTTTTCCGAACTAGGCTCACATATTTTGTCATGTTTTTCACTTTTTTCTCATCTGTACTTCTAGCTTTGTCACTTCTATGGATTTTCTGAAAATAAATCGCCAGAACAGGTAAAAAAATAAAAAGGTAAATATTGGCTCAACCGTTTCCCGTATACCGCACGAGAAATGACCTGGCAGAGCAGCCCATGCTAATCGAATGGCAAGCGCGGATCCAGGTATTTTTCCCAGGGGGGGGGATCAACCAATCTTTAATCCCTTTTTGCCAAATTCAAGGGGATGGGGTTCAGGGGTTTACTATGGATCCGCACATACAGATACCATGAAGGACTAAATATAACAACAGTTTGTAGTGGCACACAGGGACGAATGACGCAGCTATTTTGGGACATAACCAGTAATCCTTTTGATAACCGCTTTTTTCGCCAAATTCCAGGGGGGGTCATGACCCCCTGACCCCCCTCTGGATCCGCGCATGAATGGAAAGCTCTGCCAGGTCAATTCTCGTCCTCTATACAAGGCTAGATTACCTACATGTATCTTCATGATAGTCCAACTCTAATGTAGGAATTTTTCATGCAATGTTACAATTTCATACGTATCCGAGCATATTCGGACGACTTCGTCAATAAATGAATAAAAAGACACGAAGAAAAGAAAGAGAAAATAATTTAAGATACAATACAATAAGCACATTAAGAAGCACAAGTGTCTCATTTTCTTTCGACAATTTCAATACTAGAGTCACTGATATTGTACATATATATACGAGGGTCGATTGGTAAGAAGTGAGCCTCTCATAGAAGGGGGTCAAACAAGCATATCCATTTTCAGTCCCTGTGTTCTCTGGCTATATAAAGGTGTGCAGCCGAAAACTGGTGTCATTAAATAGTTTGGTCAGTTTATGTTGAAGAGGTAGCACTCTTAAGTAAACCGGGCAAGTGGCTTTTGCAAAATGGACAATGTTGCTGAAAGAGCAGTAATTCAATATCTGTATAAAAAGGGTCTAATTTCGAAGGCCATCCATGCAGATATGGTTTCAACCCTAGGGGGTGATGTCCCTCCGTATGCTACAGTAAAGAGATGGGTAGGGGAGTTCAAGCGTGGTAGGCAGAGTCTTGAGGACGACATCCGCCTGGAAGGCCTGTCACCGTTTCAACACAAGAAATGGTCAATAAAGTCCATGATGCTGTTATGACTGACAGGCGGGTTACAGAGAGATATATAGCCAGTAAAACTGGCATTTCACAGGAAAGAGTTCATTCCATTCTCACGAAAAATCTTGAGATGAAAAGGCTCTCTGTCCGCTGGGTACCAAGGCTTCTGACAGTTGAGCAGAAGCACGCTAGGCGCACTTTGTCACGTGCTAATCTGAGTCTTTTAGAGGCAGACCCAGATGACTTTCTGCATAGGTTTGTGACTATGAATGAAACTTGGGTCCATCACTTCACCCTAGAGCCAAAACAACAGTCCAAACAATGGAAGCACCATGGCTCACCCCCACCCAAAAAGGCAAAGGCTGTTCCATCAGCAGGAAAGGTTATGGCTTCGGGGTTTTTTTTGGGGGGGGGATGCTGATGGCATCTTGATGTTAGATTATCTACAAAAGGGCCAACCAATTAATGGACAGTATTATGCATCACATTTAAGGCAACTGAGAGAAACCATCAAGCTCAAACGCCTTGGAAAACTCAGCAAAGGTGTACAGTTCCATCAGGACAATGTCCATGCTTACAAATCTGCCATTGTCATGGCTGCCAGAACTACAGAGTGTCCCAAAAATACGGAACACATTTTTGAAAGTACATTTCTCATGTATCAGGCAATATTTCTCCACCGAATTTACATATGCAATAGCAACGACAGTTTTCTACTAGCAGTTAAAATTTGGTCGAAAAATGATGATTAATTTTGGAAATATTGACATTAAAATGAATATACCCGGAAAACCATTGTAACACGATATCGATCTTTTCGTTTTGCAGCGCGCGCCTACACTCATTGAATAAATGGACGCTATACAATTGGTTAATATATTCAATACAATACAAAAATTATTTTAGAAACATTGTATTCACAATAGTGCATTTTCATTTCATCTTTTTTGCTAATAAATAAACTGTTAATTCTGTGAGCTGCGATGTAACTAAAATGAATACAAACAAAATATCCAAGTGCATCACATACTCATGAATAATAATCATAGGCACTTATTTTATTTCTGACCAACATGCCGGTCACCGCTCAATTTAAAGTATTACGGGATTCATTTTACCTGACACTGACCTTTATGCAAAACACAAATAACACAAAATTCATCAAAAAGAATTAAATCATAGTCAACAGAAATGTATACTATGCAAGAAAATTAAGGCTGGACTAATTTTAGGAAGCATACCAAGCTTGTAATTTATGAAAATAAAAGTTAAAAACTGTGCCATGTGAAATGAATCACATAATTTAATTTGAAATTAATTCAAACAACCATCCTATGGGCTCAATTTGAACGTAGAGAACGTGTACATATTAAATTTTGAGAAAATCGGTACATACATGTACAACGGTACAGAATTCATTAGCTGACCGTTAGTGCGCTTTCACGAACAAACAAGATGCAAAAATCAATATCATGTCAGATCGGTTTTTAAGTGTCATTATTAATTTGCTTATAACTTTTGAACCAATGCATATTTTTAAGTGAAATTTGGAATACAAATGCAAAAATAATGTATCTTCAGTACTGCAAATTCAAAAAATAGATTTTTTGTTTACGCTTTGAAATATTTTACTTTGAATTAGGGTTCCGTTTTTTTTGTTTTTTTTTTGGGGGGGGGGGGGGGGGGGCACTCTGTAGTAGAACACCAGCCTTATTCACCTGATCTTGCTCCTCCATCAGACTTTTACCAGTTGAAAAGAGCTATTGCTGGTACCCACTTTCAGTCAAATGATAACGTCATACATACAGTGGAGACCTTTCTGAACGATCAGGAGAAGGAGATCTACAAAAGTGGCATTGGGGCCTTAAAATATCACTGGCAAAATTGTATAGACAAAGAAGGGGATTATGTTGAAAAATAAATTTGTTTGACAATTACAATTCAAACCTTTCTATGTGAGGCTCACTACTTACCAATCAACCCTCGTATGTTATGCATTGATGTCACGTAGATCTATAAATCGCTGCTTTTGAACAAAACCTCATAATTGCAGCTTGTTTTAAGCTGCAGTTACGATGTTTTTGTTGAAAAGCGACGAAAAACATTTTGCTTGGGATCGTCTAAAGAATTTGTTGTTTGAGAAAGACGTAAAACTAAAGGCAACAAAGTTGAAATGTTAGAAAAATATCTGTGTTACTTTTAACCATTTACCAAAGGCACTGAGAATACGGATTCTTTTACAATTTTCAAACAAAATTGTCTATAATAAATGTTAACAAGGGCGGTCAGTGGCCATTTGCTTTGATGTGTTCAGCAATTTATTAATTTGGTTTGATTAGTTTTGGATTGGTTGGTTTGATTCGTTTTGTTTGGCGGGTTTGTTTTGGTTTGTTTGTTGGGTGACTTGGTTGTATGGTTTTGTTTAGTTGGTTTGTATGGTTTGGTTCGGTTTGGTTTGGTTTAAAAATGGTTTGCCAAGGTTAGGTTTCAGTTAGGTTGGTTGGTTTGGTGTGGTTTGATAATTTTTGGTTCGGTATTGTTTGTTTTAGATGGTTTTGGTTTTAGTTGGTTTGTTTTCTCTGGTTATTTTGGTTGGTTCGTTGTTTCGTTGTTTGCTTGGTCGGTTATTTAATTGGATGTATAGTAGGTGGGTTGAATGGTTGGTTGGTTGATTGGTTGGTTGATTGGTTGGTGGGTTGATTTGATGGTTAGTTGGTTGATTGATTGGCTGGTTGGTTGGTCTGTGTTGGTTGTCTAGTTTGTTAGTAGGTTAGTAGGTTAGTCGGTTAGTTAATTGGTTGGTTGGTTGGTTGGTTGGTTGGTTGGTTGGTTGGTCGGTTGGTTGGTTGGTTGGTTGGCTGGTTGGCTGGTTGGTTGGTTGGTTCGTTCTTTGGCTGGTTAACTGGTTGGATGGTTTGTTGATTTGTTTTTTTATTGGTTGGTTGATTGGTTGGTTGGCCGCTTAGTTGGTTTTGGTTGGTTGGTTGGTTGGTTGGTTGGTGTTTGTGGAATGAGTTAGTTAGTTGGCTAGAAGGTTGGTTGGTTGGATAGCAGGTTGGTTGGTAGGTTTGTTTGTTAGTTGGTTGCTTGCTTCATAGTTTGTTTGGTTGGTTTGTTGGTTGGTTAGTTGTTTAGTTTGTTGGATAGTAGGTGGGTTGGTTTGTTGGTTGGTTGGTATGTTGATTGGTTACTTGGTTGGTTGGCCTGTTGGTGGTTTGTTGGTTTGGTTAGTTGGTTGGGTAGTAGGTAGGTTGGTTGGTAGGTTTGGTGGTCGGTTGGTTGGTTGGTTGGTAGGTGGTTTGGTTGGTTTGTTGGTTAGTTGGTTGTACGGTTGGTTAGTTTGTTGGCTGGTTTGTTTCAAATCCACTTTCAACTGGTCATATTGCAATAGAAAAGGTTACTAGTAAGTCACGTACCTTCTTTTCCTACGTAAAACGACAGTAATCGCCAGAATTACTACTATAATTGTGATTACTGACAGAACCACTGCAATAACAATAATGATAGTTGAGGGTGAGGAATCGTCATTTGAACTATTTTTCTCTTCTGTTGGTGACGTCACTGTGTTAGATTGTGATGATGTCATTGTTTTTGTTTCCATTGACATTGTCGTGATTGTTTGTGTCGATGTTTCCGTTATAAGGGTAGTTTTAGTCTGATTCGTTGTTGCATTCCAACTCGATGATGGCGGTGTAGTGATTGCTGTCGGCGTGTCTGTACGTGTAGGCTTTGTGGGTGTTTGGGTTATCAGGGTAGCCTTAGTCTGATTCGTTGTTGCATTCCAACTCGACGATGGCGGTGTAGTGTTTGCTGTCGATGTGTCTGTACGTATAGGCGTTGTGGGACGTTCTGTCGTCCATGCTAGCAGAGGCTCACTATCGTCTGCAATATACCAACATTTGTCTGTTAACCCTTTCCCAAACGACAAGATTTTAGGGTGGTAAAATTCGAACGCTGCTACAGACGACAAAATGGATGTTGATGAAGTTGGGATTTGAGTAAAAAAATAGATAAGAAAATATTTAGGCAAAAGGAGAAAATGCTGATTATCAGCATTTTCTTCTTTTGTCTCAATGTTTTCACAAGCCTTTTCTGATAAGGACGTAAGAACCAGGTCTTGTTTGGGAAATGGTTAATGCAAGGCTATAACTGCAATAACAAAGGGTAAAATCATGTTTTACAGTCGTAAGCATCCGCCAAACAAATGCGTTAACGCCTGAGAGCAAATCATGTAGGTGATTTCGTATCTTAAGGTTATCTGCGAATGCTAAAGACCGAAAATGTATATATTGATACATAATTGCTACATATCCGGAGAAGTTAGGAAAGAAACGTGGCAAAATTGACAAATTATGTCAAGATATATAAAAAGACACAATGCCGAAGTGTACCGTACGTTACAGAAAAATGGCGGTAATCTTCACGGCGTTCAAAAGTAAATTGCATAATTCGTCGCTTTTCTACGAAAACCTCGTATCTGCAGCTTGTTTTAAGCTGCAGATACGAGGTTTTCGCAGAAAAGCAGCGATATTATACACTAGATAATCCTCGTTTCACGTCAAGTTTTTTTCTATTATTTTTAAGACATACATTATAACATTGTAGATCTACCACCGAGGCGCGTTGAATTTCGTTTTCAAAAAAAGATCAAAAGTATTTTATTCGTTTATTGTTATTATTTTATTTCAGTTCGAGAAAGGGATTTAAGAGCAGCGTCTTTTGTTTCGAGAATGATTGGAACGTCCGATCAATTACAAACTGAGATTGTAACTAAGTACAAATCAAGATGTATCGCAGAATTTTTACGACCGCGCCCGAATAAGTTCGGATACATAACGACGCCTCTCGAAATAAAAAACCCGACGTTTTATGAATCTCAAACTGGCCACATTACGGGTATTCTACGTTAAAACCGGGTGTGTTTACTGAATAACCCACTTTTTTGCTTCTGCCAACGCCCGTTTTTTGTGCGTTAATGTAGGCTTATGACACCCGGCAAAGCACATTTTTGGGAAGCAAATTTTTACAAAATTTGCCTCTCTTTGCAGCCGCCTCTCTCTGCACTTTACCATTCTCTGCATACCACACAACATCTTACGGTCCTCCTCACTATAAATAGTTCTATCAAAAGCAAAGATTAATGAGGTAACAGTCATTCGAATATTCAATATGTAAGTCTGAAGTTATACATGTAGATATTGAATTGTGTGACTGAAAATGAATCATTCAATTAATCATGTCTCTAAGAGAAGAAAAGACCGACGTAGTAATTTGCTTTATTATGGTTCAAAGATCAGTCCAGTGGCTTTCCTTGTAAATGGGTCAGTCAAGTTTACTGAACTATGAAATATATTAAAAGCTATAAATAGATGAATGGAATCAAAGTTTTCAAGGTATTCAAATGGATAATCGAAGTACCTAATAAAAGTACTCTACGAATCAAAGTATTCAAGGTATTCAAATGGGTAATCAAAATACCTAATCAAAGTACTCACTTCTGGACAGGCCTACATTATTATCAAATTTGCTTCCCAACAGTACTTTCAGTACTTTGATATGTATTAATCATCACCGTGCCTTATAAACTAGGAAGTATCACTCATACGACTTAGAAATTCCCTTTTCGTGCGTTAACTCTTTCCCAAGTCGCAAAATATTAGGGTGGTCCTCTTCTAAAGTTGCTATGTCCGTCTAAAAGGAGCTTGATAAACATTTATAAAGATTTATGTATGATATAACAGGTAAAATATTGAGGCAAAAGAAGAAAATGCTGATCATCAGCATTTTCCTCTTTTGCCTCAAAGTTTTCCCAACCTTTCCTACTAGGGACGTCAAAAATCGGGTCTTGTTTGGCAAAAGGTTAATGCATGCTTATAGGGACCCGGAAAAGCACATTTGTATATATTAATCATCGCCATGCCATATCAACTAGGAAGTATTACCCTTACGACTTTGAAATAAAGGGCTTATCAAATAAAGGCTTATCAAATAGCAATGGATTTTGTGCTAAAAATAAACTTGGTTTGCGGTTGTTGTTGTTTTTTTTTTGTTTTTTTTTTTTTTTTTTTTTTTTTTTTTTTTTGATAAACCCTCGGTGTTGTTATAAAAAATCTCGTAACTACGGCTTGATTCAATCCATGATTACGAAATTTTATAACAACACCAACGAAATACTATTGTTTGTTCGAAATTACGTCACTGTTTACTTGATAAAATCATTCCCTATTTAACATTATAGGCCTATAAACAAGGGAAACCAAGTTTTTGTGATAAGATAGGGCTACAACGATCTGTCTCGTTATATAACCCCGTACCTAACAAGAGCTGTCCGAAGACAGCGCGCTCGACTTTCTAAGTTGCTTAGTATAAAGGGGGCATAACTCCAAATAGAGTGGTCCCAGGGTCATGGGCCCTGATAGTAAGGTAGAGGGTGTGATGGTGAATAAGTATTCCAAGTTTGGGTTGAATCCCTTTGATAGTATGGAAGTTATTGATGTTTGAAAAAACTTTAACCTTGGTTGCAACGCCAACGCCAACGCCGACGCCGACGCCCGGGTGACAGTATAAGCTCTCATTTTCTTCGAAAAGTCGAGCTAAAAACGTAGTTTTGACTACGCCTAAAAGAAAGTTCATTGAAAAATATTTAGGAAAATGGAGTGCAGATACCCAATGATATGGGCATTTCTTTTGTTACACACTTTTTTTCCTTTTGTAATTCACAAGCAGATGTTTATACGAGCATTTACTTTGACATTTGAAATGCCTTTTAAATAGGGTCAATTGTGAAAAATAATCTTTACGGAAACCAAACTTCGTTATTTCGATTCTGTTTTACTTTAATAGCATTTATAGCAAATTGCTTAAAGTTAGAAGATGATATACACATTGCAAGGTTCCATCTGTTTTGCATTTTGTTGAATTTGTATCACGAAGAGAAGCATGTGACCCAACCATATCAGAAGCCCGCCAATTTTGTTTTAACTCTTTACCAATTTGAATTTGGTTTGAAGCAGAGATGGTGGGAGAATGCGAGAAATTAGCCACATGTGATGCACTGCGTTGTGTTCTGTAGCACAGGAAACATTGAAGGAAAAGCAAAAATAACACCCATCATCTATCAATACAATTAACTTTTTATAGGAGAAACAGTACACACTTACTAAAGCAGTATTCTCTAAGAAATGATGGAGGCAATTGATAGACTATGTATTCATTACACATCTTCATTTGTATTATATTCCGTTGACCACAGCAGCTGTCACGCTCACTTACGCACAACGTGACGTTCCTCTGGGCGTCAGTGACGTTCACCGTATTTGTATCTACAAAAGATTCTAATTCAATACATTAAAGAGGCATTTCATAAATGTTTTTTTCATGAATTTACATTAATTCTATCTGAAAGAGCATAGATTTTCTTCGGAAAATTCTGAAATTTTCAAACCAAAATATTGTGCCATTAAAACATCATTTTTAGTACGAAAAGAACCACGTATGATCAAGGCTGGTTAGGTTTTGTATATTGTTGGCATGTTCGAATAATTATAATAATATTTTTGTTTAAATGCATTAGACATATTTTTTTACCATGACCAACTAGCCCCAACTAGCTCTTGCTATCTAGTTTAGTCATTTTTATGGAGTTAAGAGAATTCGAACTCTGTTTTATACGGAATCCTGTTTCTGCCATCCACTTTTCTGCCTGCATACAACACGAAAAGTCGAAATTAGTGGGACTAACTTCAACTATTCTACCAAAAGTTTGCCTAGAAATGTAGAAAACTTGAAGTTTTCGACTTTTCTATCAATATTGAGTTTGTGAAAAGTCGAAAAGTTGAAGTTAGTCACACTAACTTCTGACAATTGTCACAGACCAAACTTCAAGTTTTCTACATTTCTAGGAAACTATTTTGGTAGAAAAGTGGAAGTTAGTCGCAGTCAATTCGATTTTTCTAACAAAATTGAGTTTGTGAAAAGAAGAAAAGCTGAAGTTAGTCACACTAAATTCTGACAATTGCCACAGACAAAACTTCAACATTTCTACATTTCACAAACTCAATTTTCCTCGAAATGTGGATAGCGGAAACAGGATTCCGTAGTTTTAGCACGTGATGAAGACAAGAATAAATCGATGCTTTTCAACAAAAACCTCGTAACTGCAGCTTAAAATAAGCTGCAGTTACGAGGTTTTCGTTGAAAAGCGACGAAATATACCTACCATTCAACCAGATGACTCCGTAACGACTCGAACATTGGTCCTCATCTGGGCATGTCGTCACAAGAGACCCACTGGCTGTGTTAATGAAACGGTACCAGCCAAATGTTCGTACACTTTTTTGTAAATTATCACTGGAAAGTTGTGTGTAGTTTTGACAAGGATCAGCTTGCACAGAAACAAACATACAACCTACAATGGTAATGAATTTTGAGCTAAAAATAGATCTGGTTTACCGTTATGCATTGATAAGCCGTCAGTGTTGTCATAAAATCTCCAAACTACGGCTTAAGTCAAGTCGCAGTTACGAGATTTTTATAATAACACTTACGGAGTATTAACATTTGTCCGAAATTACTTCACGATTTATTGGATAAAATCGTTCCGTATTTGTAGCAATCGTCGATTTTCAACAAATAATCTCGTAACTACAGCTTTTAACAAACTGCAGTTACGAGGATTTTTTTGTTGTTGTTGTTGTTGTTGTTGTTGTTGAAAAGTAGTAATATATATTTAAGTCGGGGTATTGAATAGAAAAGGGGATCTTAAATTATCAGATCGGATCAGGTACAGGAACAAACAACCTAAATTTTGAAGAAATCGTCGCTTTTTTCAACAACAAAAAAAAAACTCGTAACTGCTGCTTGTTTTAGGATTTTTGTTGAAAAGCAGTGAAATATATTTTAGTCATTGTATGAAATGGAAAAGTGTTATTACCTTTAAGATAAGCCTATGCGTGTGCCAGTCTGTTCAAGATCAATCGTATTAATTATTGATTATGAAGAAACCATAAGAAACCATTAGATAAGATATCCAAAAAGAAAAAAACTTTTCCCGGAAAGATAAAAAAAATAATACTACAAATGTACCTGCTACATGTATATCAAATATATATAGGCCTATATTTACTATAAAGAATGTTCAAAATAGACTACTTGTTCACGTTCACATAACGTCGTTTCTGTATTTTGTAAAAAAAAGTAGATGGGTTCAATCTTGGCTAGCAAAGGTGTTTAAAATTCTTATGATTGAAAAAGAAACGGGTGAATTAAATAGGTTCTGCATAACTATACGCGTACAATCCAAATTTTTTCAATCATTTACTCACCCAAATTGACGATCGTAATTGCCGCCAAAAAGTGAACGTTCTTTTGCTTCATTGTTTCCTTATGTCTTGAGTTTTGAGATCTATCCGAAAAGCTTTACCAATCCTGTTTATATATTCACGTAAATAACTACCGGATTGGATACAAAATCTACATGAAACAATTGTGAAAACGCCTTTCCCAAAACACCTAATTCTCATGTCCCTAGTAAAGTCTGTATAAAATTTGAGGGGGGAAAGAAAATGCTGATGTTCACCATTTGCATATTTCTTTAAAAAAATAAACTTTTTTTATATAATTGTATACAAATTCTGGTCTGTATTATCATTTATTTTGTCACATACAATTTTTTTTTTAAATCTTTACCGGTCTATCTTTTTATCATATGGGAAAATGTTAATAACGTTATCACAAAGCCTACACAGATTACGTAAGCAAACTTTGAAGTCTATCTGACATAATCAGCACTATGTATGACAAATTAACGTGTATTATAACGCTTTTCGTGACAAACCCTGATTTTTACGACGAAAAAATAAAGAAAGCATTGGAAATGGCCAAATTACCAGCATTTTCTCATTTTGTCTTATTAATTCACGTATCAATTGGCATTGGTCGACAATAATTTCTAATCAACTGATTCTCAAAAGATCTACCACGTCCATCTAATATTCCGGACGTTTTCTCACCTTCTCTGCTTCAAACTTCTTTTTCAAATGGGCCACGTTTTAACCAAAAAGCAACGAGTTGTGTGCTAAGAATAGACTGGGTTTGCGGTTATGGTTTACTAAACTGTCGTTGTCGTTGTAAAACCTCGTAACTACGGCTTGAATCAAGCCGTAGTTACAGGATTTATAACAAACCATACGAAATGCCATTTTTTGTCCGAAATAACGTCACTGTTTACTTGATAAAATCGTTCCCTGTTGTGGTAAATGTTCTGTAATTGTGGTCTCACGTGATTCCCCGATGTGAATCGACACAATTTGCGCAAAAGCATCCAATAAATTCTAAAAAAAACTACTAACACAATAAGAGCGATAAGCTTTATATTTTTTGTTAAAAAGGTGAAGACTTGGAACTATATCGTCGTTGTTAATGCAAAACCTCGTATCTCGCTTTTGGAAGATTTAATGGGGAAGGAAAAACGTGTAATAACTTTTCACAAGCTGAAAGGTTTAACCTGAAATTTAAACATATTGTTCACAAATAATGTGCCATTAATACTGATCTGTAAGAATATCTCAAAACCTGCAAGAATTGTCTTAACTGGACACACAATATTTTACTTTTAAAATCACAAAAGTCGACATACGAGGTTTTTCATTTACACCGACGAATGTAGCACAAATAAAATAGGAATTCGTTAACATGAAAATGTCATGATAGCACATATATAAAACATTGCAACAAAAGGCTAATTACCAAGTATCAGCATTTCCTTCTTTTGTAACAATGTCTTTGTTTATAACCCAAGGGGTGCCAAATCCAGAGTTTGTCTGCAAATAGTTTATTGATCATCAGTGCTCGGAGCGGACATTTGTTGTTGTTGTTGTTTTTTTTTAAAAAAAAATATTGCAGGTGATTGTCTGTAACGGCGAAATAAAGGGCGGTAATCTGTAGTTAGGGATTCCTAAGTATGCAGGCGTTACTTCCCTTAGAAAAGTAACCGAACAACAACGAAGTAAAGTAATGGGTAAATATTTTCATATAGTCAGACTCTATTTTCACGATCTTGTAGGATGTCAGTTTAGCCCAGACGGCAAAATTTTAGACTTGTCTAAATTCAAAGACGATGCAGACAACAATTTCAAGTATAAGTAATTTCATATTTTTGGTGTTTTGGGGTAGAAAACATTGTGGGAAATGAAGAAATTGCTTGTCACAAGTAATTTCTTCATTTTCCACAATGTTTTACAAAGCCATTATCTTAATATGTGGGAATAGGAGAACCACGAGGACAATTATTAATATGCTGGTAGGCCTGTTCAGCATTATCTACCTTTCGCCCGAAAACCCAAAACATTGTTGTTGTAAAAACAACACAAAACTATGGCTTACTAGTATTTGTCCCTGCAGCCTAGGAACATCTTGTTTTAAAGTGACATTTCACATTTATTTCATTTTTTAAAAGTATGCCTTAATGCAAAGATTGTTTATTCTAATGCGTAGAAATGATACCATTTTTTAAGTTGTTATTTATAAGCGAAAAATATGCCTTTAAAGTTGGGACAGAAATCACAAATTCTGTATAAATCTGAACTATTGTCCACAACAAATTGTTTAATTTTAGCACAAAGATATATACTTTTCGTAAACGGTTCAATATTTTGACTTGAAATTTTCAGAATTTTCATAAGAAAAGATGCTTTAATGAAGACCATCCATCATTAGCTACCAAACACCTAGAGTGTACCTCCGACATTAGGGGCAACAGAAATTGACGAGGATATGCCTTCCCAATTTCCGTCACCACAGACAACGCCCGGAAAGTAACGAGGGTATGTCATCGTCTTTTTCCGTTGCAAAAGATTTCCCGAAGTTTTATGATGGATGAAATACCTTAACAACAGGGATTAAATTTTTAAAACATATTCTGGAGTGCAGAAAATCGCTGCTTTCAACAAAAACCTCGTAACTGCAGCTTAGAAGAAGCTGCAGTTACCAGGTTTTAGTTGAAAAAAAAAACGACGAAATGCTGAATACTAGCATATCGTGGGTGGTATATCAAAAATTTGTTACTGCCGATAGAAATGGCTAGAGTAACGAGGTTTTGTTCTCCCACTTCTTACATCGTCAATTTACGTTGCAAAAGATTTCCCGAAGTTTCATGATGGATCAAATACCTTAACAACAGGGGAATAAATTTTTAAATCATATTGTGGAGTGTAGAAAATCGCTTCTTTCAACAAAAACCTAGTAGCTGCAGCTTACAAAGCTGCAGTTACCAGGTTTTAGTTGAAAAAAAACGACGAAATGCTGAATACTAGCATATCGTTGGTGGTATATCAAAATTTTGTAACTGCCGCTAGAAATGGCTAGAGTTACGAGGTTTTGATCTACAACTTCTTATATTGTCAAAAGTTCATGTTTCATAAACTTTCATTTTATTGTTGAAAGCGTATCCGTATGGAATTTATGTGTGTAAAGCTTTAAAAAGAGAAAGGTAAAAAGACGAACGAACGAGTCATTAATGAAACTTTATATCGCTATATTATGAGCTCCTGATTATGATATTTTTTACAATAATATTTACAAATAACATGCATGGGTGTATGTTTTGCATTTAATCAGAATCAAAGCTAAATGTTTTATATAATAAATACAGCTTCTAGTTGGGAGTTTATCAAAGAAAGGACAAAGGCCAGCCAGCTGTCCTTCAAATTGTCCTTTCCGAAAATAGATTTTGTCTGACGTCCCTAATAGTAAATGCTTTTTAAAACATCGATGAAAAAGAAGAACATGTAGAGATAACCAGCATTTTCCCTTTGCCAGAATACTTTTATTTACAATATATTGTTTAAAACATTTATTGATGAGCATGAATTATGACGATTTCAACGGCTTTCTACCTAGGGCTGCCATAATTCTTGGATAGAATTGATGGTATTCCATCCATCATTAGATACCATAAATTTCGTGCGTCATCCGTGGGAACGAAAATTGACGAGGGACACCCTCGTCAATTTCCTTTCCCACGGATGACACACGAAAGGGCACTTAAGTATTATGTATCTAACGGAATACCTTAATGATATTTTCAATCATAATGAGTTATATTATTTGGCTAAAATTATAAAAAAAAATGTCCATGGATAGGTGGTTTCACGTCATTTGTAGCTCGTTGAAAGATGTCCTGAAAAGACAAAAAAGACAAAAAATAATAAATTGAAGAAATAAACCCTTTCCCTAACGACAATATTTCAGGTCGGTCAAAATTTAAAGCTGTTGCTGAGGACAAAATCGATGCTGATAGAAATTACGACATAATCAATCCGATTGTTCGAGACATTTTTGGACGAAATGTACAAACATCTCGTCCAATCAGAAAGCTTGAAATGTTACCTAGATTTAGACAATTGATTAAGAAATATTGGCCATTGGTTTTAAGAAGTGTGTGTTTGGCCAATTGACAAAACGACAATTGATAGATCGCTCCACCCAACTTAGAATCTAAGACAAACAATTGGGGAGCATTGGCATGTCGATTGTTTTGATTGTCAGTCGATAGATCGATAAAATATCACGTGTAACGAAGAACTTAAGACAAACAATGTGGGTGGAACATTTTTCTGATCGTCTATTGGCTTATCAATGGTTTTGATTGACATCCGGCGGTTGGTCAATTTTCATGACTCAAGCGTCCCCGGATCCAGAATTTCTGTGAGGGGGGTTCGTTTTAGTGGTAATACGCAATTTCCACAGAATTTCTGCACGTAAATGGAAAAATCAGGTTGCATAGGGATGTTCGTTTGAACACCCCCCTCGAACCCCCCCCCTCTTGGATATGCCACTGCAGAACCTATCGTTCATTAGTTTTGTTATGAACGAAAGAAATGCGAAGAGTCTCGGATAGACCTTACATAAAGTTTTAGATAAAGATTTAGAAAGTGAAAGTTAAAACAAAAATTGATACATATGTGATCCGTCATGCTTAAAGGGAAATTCTGGGAAGTGTGAAAGGCATAGATCATTGTCAGTCTGCGCAGTCTGACTAGGGTCGAAATTTTTCACTCTGGTGTAATTTTCTGGATTAAGATTTGCTGTTCCTATCTTACAAAATGTTCATTTTCCAATGCGACATCTCAGGCTCGTTCTTTACAGCGAGATTTTTAGATATCCTGAGATTTCTTAAGTTGTTTTAGGATATTAAGGTTTTCTTTAGAGCAAGATTTTTAAGACGCTCAATGGAAGGCACCATTACCCAATACTTCGTGCGGAACACCTAGGTTAACTCTGCAGAAACAATACTAGAGACAATTGACCGAGTTCCGAATGCTTCATAGTACCATGGTAATGCCCCATACTTCAAACAAATGACGTCATCAAGGCGTCATCTGTATAAAGTATGGAGCATTTAGTACACCTCGGTCAGAATCTAGCTCTTAAAAACACTTTATCTAAAACATCTTAAGAAATCTTAAAAACTCTCGCTCTAAAGAACGCGCCTCTGGTAAACGACTGCTAAGTCTGACATATTTTCTTGGTCTTATGGACCTATCAGATAGACCCTTAAATAGCATGACTGTCCATTTAATTGTTTAAAAATACATACCCTCCTTTTCTGTATTTAAATTTGAAGTACCAGACCGCCACCGAGATTCCAACCAGCACAACCAACGGCACAATGACAGCCACAGCGATAATTCCGCCATTGCTGCTCGACTTACTCTCCGCAACGTTTGATAGGCCCACTGTCGTGGTTAAAGATGGCGTCGTGGAGGAACTGCCGGAAGTCGAAGATACAGTAGAGAACGCGATTTCGGTCGTGTTATTGTCGTCCCCTGTTGTTGTCATTATTGTTGTGTCGTCACCTGGGTTGTACGCTTCTGTTGTAGTCGTAGTTCTCATAGTTGTTGATGATCCTTTGTTTGCTGGTTCCGGAGCAGTTGTAGTTGTTGTTGAGCGGGTTGTTGAAATTGCTGCTGATGACGTTGTAGTCGTGGTGCTGGAAATAGCTGCAGGTGTTGCTGTTGTTGATGCAGAGGATGAAAATGTAGACGTTGGTGAGTTCGTCATCAGACCAGCTGATGTATGTGAACTGGCAGAAGATAAGCTGCCAGTAGATCTATGACTACCAGTTGTTTTGTAACGTATGGTTGCTCCAGATGATATTTTAGCTTGAGTTGATTTAGCAGCAGGGGAGGCGGTAGTTATCTGTTTATTGTTGACAGTGGTAGAGCTACCTTGTTTCCCCGACGTGGTACCATTTCGAATATCTACGTTCTGGGTTGTAACAATTTGTCCTTCTGTCGTTATGTCAGGGTTAATTGTACTGATGCCGATTACATTGTCTGTAAAATCAAGAAAAGAGATATAGACTGTGCTAAAATAAATCTTATATAAAATTCGAATCGATTTAAAGATACGTAGGGGTCATCAGAGCGAATTGGTTATGCATTATTTATGAAAGGGATCGGTTGATGAATTACCCCCGTTCCGTAAAGGTATAGATGGTACATAATTATTTCATCGAGTTATCACTCATTTTTAAAGGAAAGAAGATATTAAAGAACGCTTACATACAACTTTGGAAACAACTTTTATATTAGCTGTAATCTCCTTTAAGAACACTGAGTCTCTACCTTACAGGTTTGTGCCTTCGAGATGCATTTGCGTCACCCGTTTGCGGAGTCGATAGCATAAATAATAAAATCGTTCAGATTGTGATACATGCATAGTAATTGATGAAAATGAGCACTGTTATGGTCAAATGAGTAAGTTTTTAAGAAGTACTATTAAAGTTCTGGGTCTGAAAGTGACTTTCAAACACCAATGAAAAAATAATAGATATTTTTTATCCTTGACGAGATTTTAATACGCAAAAGGGTTATGAAAGGAACATAACATTTTAATTTCATTTTTAAAAGTATGTCTTGATGCAAAGATTGGTTATTATAATGCGTAGAAATGCTATCAGCTTTTTGAAGTTGTTATTTATAAGCGAAAATTACGCCTTTACAGTTGAGACAGAAATGACAAATTCCATATTAATCTGAACTGTTATCCACAACAATTTGTTTATTTTTAGTACAAGAATATATATTTCTCGTAAACGGTTCAATATTTTGGCTTGAAATTTTCAGAACTTTCATAAGAAAGCATGCTCTTTCAGATAAAATAAAAGTACATTTATGAAAAAAATAAAAGTGAAATGTCCCTTTAATTAATGAATACAAACTTATACTTACTAATGGCCAAAAATGCCACTACTACTGCTGCTAAAATTATCCTCATTTTGTTATTGGTTAGTTTTTCGTTATAAATTGTCTTTTCTGTGTAGAAAAATAAACACACATCGTCCTATGCTGTCTCGATAAAGTTTAAAACCACAAGTGTTCGTCCGTCTGAGCGTATCATCTTAGATATGGGTCATAATTGAATGGAAAATTGTGATAGGGTCAAAGCACAACAAAACGGGATCTTGATTTTGCTAATTTTGTCGCTGCTTTCTATTTCTTGTTTTACACTTTCCATAGCAACAAAATTTAAAGTGAGTTACATTCAAATGATTCCAAAACAACAATGCCAATTCAATTAGAGCATGTCATAGCATAGAGGACATTTGGGGGGAGAAAATGATTGTTATTCGCGGGATGTTTTCCTCTCTGTATCTTATAAAGCATTTTCTTTGATAACATGAAATAGATCAGATGTCAAAATGGATGTTGATAAAGATCGGATTCGTATACAACATAACACAGGAATTATTGCGACAAGATATGCTTTCTAAATCCCTTCTTATAATGGACGCCAAAACCAAGTTTTTTCTGAGAAATGATTTAAACTTCCATAAAAATAATTTCATAGTTTAACCCTTGCCTAAACAATCCCGAGTTATGACGTCCCTAACAGAAAAGGTTTGAGAAAACAATGAAGCAAAAGAAGAAAATGCATTTTGTCACAATAGTTTTCTCGCTATATTCTTCGCAAATCCTATGTTTATCAGCATAAATTTTATCATCTAAAGAAGCAAATTTGACCCAGCCTATTTTTGACGCTTGGGAATTGGTAAAAGACGAAATCTATTCGAGGGATTGTTTTTCCATGGCTTTACAATTTAGTTAAAATATGACAGTAACCCATTGTAATATCGTGATAACGAGAGGTGGGATTAACGATTTACAGCCGTCAAAATTAACATCTGAATCTTTTCTCAAACGAAACATAACATTGATGTCCCCAATTCAGAAGGTTTAGAGATCATTCTGGGAGGAAATTGCTTTATATGCCTGAACAAAATTGCTTTACATGCCTGAACAAAATTGCTGCATATGCCTGAACAAAATTGCTTTACATGCTTGAACAAAATTGCTTTATATGCCTGAACAAAATTGCATTAAATGCCTGAACAAAATTGCTTTATATGCCTGAACAAAATTGCTTTATGCCTGAACAAAATTGTTTACTCATATATGGTTTCGGTGTCGGAAATTGCGAAGGGGAATTATGTGACACATTTTCGACATTTTTCAATAATTCTTTTGATATAGGCCTAGCTATGGCCGATTTGAAAAAAGTGAATCAGAAAAAATGGAAAACACCAGGAATTTGCTGAGTGCGAATGATCTTTAAAACAACACCTGATAAAAAAAAGTTTACACCATCAACCCATAATCATCAGGTGTTGTGTAAAATGTTTCGATAACCAGCATTTTCTCCTTATGCATGCTATTCTATAGCATTCGTATTTACTTCTTTTCTCTTTCGTCTTCGTTTCTTTAAATGTTTGAGAAAGTTTTAATTAAACCGAGGGCCAATCTCCATAATATTTACCTTCGAGGATCGGATGTTGTGCATTGGTAACGCACTGGACTTGTAAGATAGGGGTCGATGGTTCGATTTCCCGCCTCGCTGGTCTTTCGGATGAGACTTTATTAAAACGAGGTCCTGTAGGTGTCCTGTGTCATAGTAGGAAAATGATAGAAACTACCCTTTTCCTATTGTATTTCAATTATGACCATGCATGCTTGATGAGTACCAGAAAAAGAGCAAATTATATAATTTCATTCGAAATTGGAGAAAATCGGATGAGTCGAACTTCGAATATGTCGAGATATTTTGACGGACTCTCTGACCTCGACACAACGAGTGTCGACTGCGCTTAGATATTTCGGTTGTAAGTTTAAATCATGTCTTGACTGTAGTTATAAAGGACAAACACCCAGTTGAAATCATTGATAAATATAGATATTGAGATAACCGTTTGTACACGGGTCTGTCTTTACTATCCTGTTATCATCTGTGTCAAATTGTCAGCATTTCTATGTACCATTGTTTATCAGCGTGTGTTTCATATCCAAGGACGGATCTAGGGGCCGGGGGTCCGGACCCCCCGGCATTGGCCGACAATCAAATTTTGACTATATAACGTTGGTATAACGTTACATATCTAACACATTTAAATCCATAATTTGGAGTTGGACCCCCTACAAAAAATCCTGGATCCGTCCTTGATATCGATAGATTACCCTCTCCTAAGCCTTCTCTCAAAAAAGACCTGCTCAATGCGCGTTCTTTAGAGCGAGATGTTTAAAGATTTCTTAGATAAAGAGTTTTGAGACCGAGATTCTAAGCGAGTTCCGATTGCCCCAATGGGACCGAATCTAGAGAGGGTTGGGTCATGGAGTCCGGACCCATCCCACCGGAATTGGCCGAAAATTGAATTTTGAATAAATAACTAACTTTAGTGTAACGAACATATTTTATACATTTGAAGCCATCATTTGGGCTTGGACCCATTGGAAAAAATCCTGGATCTGCCCTTGCCCTTACGTACTCTATACAAATGACAATCATTTCTATGATGATTATGGAGCATTCGGTCTATAAATCATGAAGCATTTGGAACAACTTGAAGTCAATTTTCTCTTCGTGGTTTCTACATAAATGACCCGAGGGGTACAGTAAGAAGTAAAGGGAGTTATGGGCCTCCCATTGATCGGCTTAAAAATGTTGCTCCAAAAGAACGTTTTATTCTAAAACATCTCATGAAATCTCAAGGTATCTTAGAAAAGTTCGCTCTAAAGAACGCGCCTCTGGTTTTGACCCTAGTCGAAATGGCTATGGGTTGTAGAAGGCAGAATACCCGTTAAACGTTTCAACAATGTCTGCGTTTTCTCGGGCAATGGCGAAGTCATTCGGCAGAATAAAGTATGGATTTTTCCTCTTCGTAACTTATTGGTATAGCCCATCGCCGAATTCAAAGGGTCTATAATTTGAATTTTAGCACCCTATATACTTCTTTATTTTTACTAAAAAAAGAGGAGTATAATGTGCTAAGATCCCTATTGTGTGAATCGCAAAATGACGATCGGTTGATTTTGAAAGTATGTAAAAAACAATCTAATGTCACACGATAATATTTTTATTGACTGAAGTCATGTTTATCATATAAATATAATAATCAATAATTAATTTTACAATATAATAATAATACAACAAAGTGAAAATCCGTCATGCAACTTCATTGAGAATGAAGCCAAACAGGCCGAGAAATTTGAAAACAGACATTCGTCGGAAAACATTAATTTTGATCCGAGTTTTGCCCAAGCTTAGCCAACCCGCTCATGTGATAGTCTAAAATGCTTCAAAGGTATTGCATTCGTCATTAGATGTACGCCTAAAACGATCGCATTTGGAAATAACAACATACACTGAAAGTTGCATAATTCACGGAAAGTGTGAAACCCATTACAAGACGTCAAAATTGTACACATGTCCAAATTCAAAGACCATGCAGACGACAATTTCAAGACACTTAGTGTCTGTTTTTTCACATCTTTTGGGCCTTTTAGAAAACATGTTGGTAAATGAATAAATTGCATTTCCAAAGCTATTCATTCATTTTCCACGATTTTTCCCAAAGCCTTTATCTTGTGTGTGTGTGGGGGGGGGGGGGTCCAAAAGCACCAATATGCTGGAATTGAGACACTCCACAATGGAAATGATTACGTGTCGTAGAAGGTCTACATAAATTGAATTACTATTTCTATTTCCTCTCATGTTTTGTCAAGATGTTTCTATATGCAGCAAAGAGTCAAACGTTCTGAATATTTACCTTTAAGGTAGTGACTTTTCAGGTAGCTGATCAACTGCTTTGAAATGTTATACAACAAATGTCTGATTTCAAACAACAAGGCCTTGTTTATCAGGACGAACACTTAAATTTATAACAGCTCTTTCCAAAGCAATTCTGGGTTGTTTGTTTGATTATTCCAAAGGGCTTTAGAAAGCACTGAGAACAAAGAAAAGCTAAAATCAAGATTCTCTCCTTTCCTGTCAATACCTTTCATTCTTAAATGCACACGCTACATGAACAAGTAAACATCATTTTTAAGAAAATTAAGTTTTAAAAATAAGTGAGCCAATAAAAAAAGGCTTACAACATGGTAAAGTACCTTGGAACAGAATAGAGAGGTAAAGACATTCTTGATTAAGTTTGTTTCTTCAAAGACAAACGCTTTGACACGACTGCAATGGGTACCCACATCATTGGGTTTGATGAGCTCAGCAATAAATGAAATATTGCATTCTGAAACTCCAATGGACAGAACCCGTCTATTCTGTAGTTCTGCCTTTCCAGTTTACTGACATTATTGATATAACACGATAGTCATAGTAATACAGTGATAATAGCCAAAATTTGAAGTGGCGTCGGCTCTTTTTGTACAGTATGAAACTCAAAGCAAGAGACCTTGGGTCCTATTCACCAACAAGTCTAGACTAATTCCAAGTGTTACCTTTAAAATTACACAACAATCCATCCGATTGGCCAAGACGTACATATCGTCCAATCAGATGGCTTGTAATGTAATTTCGATTCTGTCAATCAATTTAGAAATGTTGGTGAGTACGGCCGCTATGATGGGTTGGTAGTTACATGTATGAACACAAGCCTTAGTCACTCGAAACCTTGGCTAGTGTAACTGTAGCCATGGAGTTTTATTCTCTTGTCAATGAACAAATCGCTTATTTTGAACAACAACCTCGTAATTGCAGCTGAAAACAAACAGCAGTTACGAGGTTTGTGTTGAAAAGCGACGAAATCTAGCATGTAATCTCATATCGTCGCTTTTCAACACAAACCTCGTAACTGCAGCTTGTTTAAAGCTGCAGTTACGATGTTTATGTTGAAAAGCGACGATAATTATGTACCTGTCCGCAACCGAACAAAATCGAAAGTCGGACATTCCTACATTGTAGGTACATGTAGAGGACATCCATTATGCCGACAATTGGTGACGCCAATTACTGTTCATTGGTATTGAGCGACTCCAATTAGTGTTAATTGGCACGTTTGATTCTCCGTACTTATTTTCCCTTTCCTTCGTATATCTTCACCTGGGGCACTAACTGCTTTATATCCTTTGAAAACATATAGAGATAAATATCCAAATAGTTATAAAAATGCCAGAAGGCGTAAGTCCTATAGAACTGATGTTCTAAAAACGCGAATTTGTTTTTCTCTCTTATCATACCCTTGGCCGCGATATTAGCACACGCTCTTTTCTCCAAGTCATTCAAAGCTTTAAAGTCTTTGCACGCTTTATAGAAAAAGAAGTAAGCATTTGTGTCTATATTATTGCAGAAATATTGAGTATTAGGAATGTAAACAGCGTCTTCGTGGTCTTCTGGTATCTTCCCTTTATAGAAATACGGGGAGTTACTTGAACGCCCCTCCGAATTGTAAACGCCATCGTCGCGCCCTAATTGGTTGTAAATCATAAACTGGGTGGTGATAAAGGCGGGGCCTGTTGCGTCTAGCACTTTGAACATGTGCGCGAAACGCGGCAGGTGCTCGAGGATTTGTTTCATAAACGGATGTTTAGGTTTACAAATCATGATAGCATTGTTGATGAGATATGGAACGTTCGCTCGGAGAACTGCGTGCTCGAACGGTTCTGTCGGGAAAATACACGTGTATTTTGTAGTTAGTCGGTCCAGGGGGGCGGTAGTTTATGACGTCAAGATCTGCATAAACTCCGCCTATTTCATACAGTACCACGTAACGAATGAAATCCGCCCTTCTGATTGGATCGGCGTATGAATCAAACGTTGGAAGTAGTTCCGGGTGAGTATCTTCGACGTACTTCCGGGAACTTTCGTCCGTCCACATGTAGAAAGTCCATTCCGGGTTGTTTTTCACTAACGCTTTTATATTGGAATGAAAAGATGGCGGAATTGAAGTGTCTTTAAAAGTCCAATGGATTACTTTCGGTATTTTCGGATTTTTCGGATCACCTTCGGGAAAATCATAAACAACTGCAGGCTCAAAGGACGGAATTCTATTTGGATCCACCCCAAATGGTAATACCACATCATTGTTCGGCCATACGACGTAGAGAACCAAGAAGAAAAGGGAGACAAGTCCGATTATTACAGACAGGAACACAGCCCTGGGTGATCGTTTGGCCATCCTGCAGTAACGTCCGAGGTTCGAGTAGCGGTACCGGTCCATGACGGCTGATGTGGCGGTTCGGGTCAGCTGGATGCAGGTTTGAGTGTTCCTGACAAAGCAGGTGAATAAATTACCGTTCATGATAGCGATCAGGCGGTAACAGACATGTAGCATAATACTGAAAATAGAAAATGATTTTTTTTACAATACATGTTTAAACCATTACCAAACTACAAAATTTTGGGTTGGTCCAAATTTAAAGCTGTTGCAGACAACAATTTCAAATGAATAATATTTAAACGTTTTTGGTCTTTTGGTGTAGAAAATATTGTGGGAAATGAAGAAATAGTCTAGGAGCCAGCTTTTACAAAGGGGGTTAAATTAAAAGTTCTTGCAACCGGTGACCTATAAAATTTTGAGTGGTATTTTTCAATACATTAGGGTCCCATGCTTTGGTTAAGGGTGGATGACATGCTTAAAAGTGGTAGGATTTTTTTAAAATCAAGGTCAAAGGTCATTCGGTGCACTTTTCATACATACCTCCTAAAATACCCCATAACTTACTCATTTATTAAGCTAAAACAATTATTTTGGTATCAAAATAAAGCTGATGATGTGCACTTTGACTTACATAAATAATATACAACTTTTTGATTTTCTATATTTTAGAATATTCATAAATATAGCAAAAATTGGCCAAAAATCACTAAAATAAGTTTTGTCTACAAGTGAAAAAAAAGTTTTTAAAATACCAAAGGTGTGTTTTTGTGGTTGAAATCATGCTTAAAAATTGCCCAGAAACCTGTTCTTGACTTATATGTATTTCTTCACAGAATTAGTCTTTAGCTTAGGCTTGTAGTCATAGGTTAAAGTGGGTGGGGTAAATTTTCCCTAAAATTACAAAACATGCAAACATTGATGTAACAATATATCTTATACATAAATGTGATATTTTATTAGAATTAATTGTTTTGAAATCATATTTGCAGGGATTTGTAAAGCTTTTAATGCATATTCCTGAAAATTAATTTGAATTTTAAGAGCAAAAGTAACAATTCAATGAAACAGCATGTTAGATGGATACATATTATTTCAACACCACAATGTCAAAACTATGACTCTTAAAGCGAATATTTATCAAGTATCTATATAATAGTAATCTGCAGCTGAAAATATTCCCCAGGCCTGTGCCATATTTTATAGGAATCAGAACAACATGGGGACGGTCAGAGTTTGCATTGTTGGGTAGTGCATTGCTTTTATAGAGCCAAAGGGAAAGGAATTTAGCGCTGGAACCAAATAGCTCATACACAGGAAACACAGTTTACAGTTTAAGTGAATAAAACAGTATCTCTAGTATTACATACTTATTAGAGATACCGAAATATCTTTTTTTTTCAAAATATCTTTCTCATTTTGTTAAAAATGGCCAACAAAATTCAAGATGGCCCCTTTAAATGTTTACATAGCGAAATTTTAATATAGATAGAAATAAGACCACGAATTAGTCGTTTTTTATGCCCCGGCATCGATAGATCGATGCCATATTGTTTTACCATTGTCCGTCTGTCTGTTTGTCCGTCCGTCCATCCATCTATCTGTCTTTCCGTCCGTCAGTCCGAAACTTAACATGAAAACTTAACATTGGCCTTTTCTCCTAAAGTACATGCAAAGCTCAAATTTGGTATGTAACCTTCTTTCAATGATATCTATCTTTTCCATGCAATATGACTTTCCCCAAGGTCTTCCATTAATCCTTTTCAATCCTTACCATGAAAACTTAACATTTAAACTAATTAACGTGAAAACTTAACATTGGCCTTTTCTCCAAAGGGAGTTCACACACAAACCTTATCAACCATTTATTTAAAAGCTTAACGTGAAAACTTCTCATTGGCCTTTTCAGGGGCTTTCGTGTTTCACAAAGACATCTTTTTATGCCCCCGATAGGGAGGCATCATAAATTTGACTTGTCCGTCCGTCTGTCCGTCTGTCTGTCCGTCTGTCTGTCCGTCCGTCTGTCCGTCATTCCGTCCAAAAACTTTAACATTGGCCATAACTTCCTTATTACTTAACATATTCGCTTCATACTTTACCACAACATTCCTTGGTACATTACCTTTCTGTAGGCACATACTTTGGTGACCTTGACCCCTGGATGACCTTCACCTTGAACATAGATTGGCCATAATTTAAAATCAAAGCGGTGTCGGGGGCATTGTCATCTTACAGTGACAGCTCTTGTTTCAAGATTAGGCTGAATTATATATGAATTCATGAGAGATAGCCAGTGATGTGCATTTTAGAAAGTAAGACCATTTTATAGAGTTTTATTTGTCAAACGACGACCGAAATGTCTTTAGCATGATAGTTGCGTAAAGCAGAGGTAATGCATAAACTCATTGTTTTGTTCATTTTATGTATCTTGTATACTTTACTAAATATAAGTAATATCTGTGTCTTTATATACAACACTATCCTCATCCTCATCATCACCATCATCTACAACAACTACAATAACAACAAGACACATGGTGCAATAACCAGACTTGTAAAGTTCACAGCTACCCTATACTAAACACTTCAATACACTCAACTCATGCCATATATACTCATCCTTATCACTGTCTGATACATCAAGATACTCAAGTCTTTACACAGTTCTGACTCACAAACACATGCATCAGTGTATAAAAGATCTTCTCTTTGACACTTAGACCTTCGCATGTGGCAGTCAGTTTAACACGATCATTGTGTGATGTCAAGCAAAGCTAGAGGTGCAGATCTTTACGCATTCTTACTGGAACTAAATTATTGTTGTCATCCTTGGTCCATACATGGCATGCTGGTGATGGTAGATTCAGATACTGGTCAGTTTAGTGCTTACAAATACATGTATAGGAATATACTGAATTTATATTTATAAAGAAAATATATATGGGACCATATATTTTATGCCCCCGTATCGTGAGATCGCGGGCATATTGTTTTACTCTTGTCCATTCGTCCGTCTGTCTGTCCAAAACTTAACATTGGCAAATCCTCCAAAAGTATTTAACATACAAAGCTCTTTTTGTATGTAGGAGGGCTGTTTATAAAGTATCCGGAATTATGTCATAACTTTTTCATTTATGTACTAACTGTTATGATATTATAGGATACAAAAACTAAGTTTATGCATTAAGGCACATTCTATAGTTGCTGTGGCAACATAGAGTCATGTTGAGCAGCGCAACCTAGGTCTGAGATGGATAAGTCAGGAAAGTATGTCTTACACATCTAATATTTACATCTTTTCGATATATTTGCCACTGCACGATATACCACATTTCCAACATATGCATTTATTTCTCAAAGAAGCGTCTGAACTGTACTTGGGGAAATCTATAGATAGTTTCTGGACACAATTGACAAGTAATGAACGAATCCGCCGACGTCATGTTGGGACGTCCTGCAGATATATTAAAGTCAGAAACATCATAGGTAAAAAATTTTATAAATGCGTTATACCACTCACAAATGCTTGTTTTTTCTTATAGACGTATAAGCTGTGCGTGTTCATAATCATAAAGATCGTCTCTGATTTTGATTTTCCAAATTACACTCAAATCATTATTGAATACCATTGCCCTAGCACCATATTTGCTATGTAAGCAAAGCGATGTATTCACCTACGGTTGTTTACGAAAATTGACTCTAAATGTCAGCCGATGATGTTACGTTTGCTGAGAAAAATGTCCGTTCAAAGGTAACTAGCATTTTGGACAATTGTTGAAGTCAAAATACAAAATATGATTGCTTTAAAAGTGATTCATAAGTCACATCTTTACAAATTGTCAAAAGTTTCCCTGCTCAACGTTACCTGTCGAATGTGCCCTCATCCAAACCGCAGCGTTTTTGTTCCAGGATCAAAGGTATAATTCTAAAAGTATGTGTGTTTAAAATTTCATCTCATTTGGTTTTAAAGTTAAAACGACAAAATGGGTTATTCGATTTGTGTACAATATAGCCTAGAAAATATTGAGGCAAAAGAAAATGCTGATAATCAGAATTTTCTCCTTTTGCATCAATGTTTTCCCAAGCATTTTCTCCTAGGGACGTCAAAACGAGGTCTTGTTTGGGAAAGATTCAATGATTTCTTTGACATAGATACAAATGAAAGATGCACAATTTACTAGCAATAAAGACTTTGCATAATGAGAGATATAGGGCCTATTGAGATCAATTTCTTGTACAATTAAAACTTATTGGGTCACAAAATTAATTAAACTCAAAGACCAGATCCTCTGTTGTCCCTATTGAAGGCATGTACATAAACGAATATACGGTACTAACAATATGTTCATGGTTACTCTTGGAGACCTTCATAACATCCAGATTCTAGAAAGATGATATTGATATGTATTCACAGAATGGAATATTCTGTTCCAAATTACATTTTATGTATACATGTTCGAATGTTCTCGTAAGGCTACCAGGTGTAAGCATTGCAATGATGGCAGTTTCCTAATTATCTTTAAAGAGACCCATGCTAGGTTGTCGGACATACAAAAAGATAGGAAATATGTTTATGAAATATTGTATGGAATGGTCAACCTGGATAGCTAGATCATTTCTGCGCAAGGAAATTTCAAATGAAGTTCATCTAGTTCTTCTAAATCAAGTCTGTTCTTCTAAATCAAGTGTATATAATTAACTTACCCGCACTTTATATTTATAGTAATATTTATGTGACACTGAACCTTGATAGTGAAAAATTTAGTTCCAGCTTTAAAATGGCTTTCCTTTTGGGTCTATAAAAGCAATGCACTACACAACAAAGCAAATTCTGACCATCCCCATGTTGTTCTGATTCCTGAAAATCTGGCATGGGTCTTTTTATTGTCCTTTACCCGTAAGATAGAAAGAGGAATATTTTCAGCTGCTGACTGCTAATCTGAGCCATGTTTTATTTAACCCATTACCACATAGTGACTCTTTTTGACTCCCCACAAGATAATGGCTTGGGAAAACATTGTGGAAAATGAAGAAATTGCTTGTGACAAATGAAGAAATTGCTTGTGACAAGCAATTTCTTCATTTCCCACAGTGTTTTCTATGTAAAAAGACCAAAAAATGTTAAATTTCATTCACTTGAAATTGTCGTCTGCAACCCATTTTAGATTGGAACAGTCTAAAATTGTGTTGTTTGGTAATGGGTTTTGTACTAGATACTTGATAAATATTCATTAAGAGTCATTATTTTGACATTGTGGTGTTGATATGACCTGTATCCATCTCGTATGCTGTTTTATTGAATTGTTACTTTTGCTCTAAAAATTCAAATTAATCTTCACGAATATGCATTAAAAGCTTTACAAATCCCTGCAAATATGATTTTAAAACAATAAATTCTAATAAAACATCACATTTATGTGTAAGATTTATTGCTAAATCAATGTTTTCATGTTTTGTAATTTTAGGGAAAAATTACCCCACCCACTTTTACTTATGACTACAAGCCTAAGCTAAAAACCTATTCTGTGAAGAAATACATATAAGTCAAGAACAGGTTTCTGGGCAGTTTTTAAGCATGATTTCAACCACAAAAACATACCTTTGGTATTTTTAAAACTTTTTTTTCACTTGTAGACAAAACTTATTTTAGTGATTTTTAGCCAATTTTTTCTATATTTATGAATATTCAAAAATATTGAAATTCAAAAAATTGTATATTAGTTATGTAAGTCAAAGTGCAAATCATTAGCTTTATTTTGATACCAAAATAATTGTTTTAGCTTAATAAATGAGTAAGTTACGGGGTATTTTAGGAGGTATGTATGAAAAGTGCACCGAATGACCTTTGACCTTGATTTAAAAAAAATCCTACCACTTTTAAGCATGTCATCCACCCTTAACCAAAGCATGGGACCCTAATGTATTGAAATATACCACTCAAAATTTTATAGGTCACCGGTTGCAAGAAAAGTTCCATTCCAGGACCTGGCTCCTAGACTAAAATAAAAAAATTATTGCTTGTCTCAAGCAATTTCTTCATTTTCCAGAATGTTTTCTAAAGCCATTATCTTGTAGGGTGTCCAAAGGCGTCAATTAGTGTTAATGGGTTAATAAAGAGCTGGTCACATACACCATTCCACGTTCACATCACGGCCGGTTCACGTCTAAAACAGGAGATTTGTGCAGTATAAATTTTGGGCGTGATATGGACGTGATATGGACGCGAGGTCGTATGTCACCGGACCGTAATACGAGCCCCTGGTCCTCTCCTCATCCAAGGATATAAAAAATTCAAACAAAATAATTTTCTTAGAAATATAGTAGGAAAAGGATAGAAATTGCTCGAAACGAGCAATTTCTATCCTTCTCCTACTTTATTTCAATTAGACCCATGAACATGCTTTATGAGAAGCAAAAAAAACAAAAAAGAAAATATACATAGTAAAAAAAGTTTTGCAACAAAATGTAAGTATCTTTAGTAGCCAAAATATTTTTGTTTTAACATAAAATCAAACGTTTACACGATAGATTATAGCTAGAAAACACAAACAAATGAATTTTATACCGCCATCGCGTGCGTCTTGCACTCCAGGTGCGCATTTTCGGTTTTCATGTCTGCCATGGTATTCATGTGTTTGGAGCATAATTCTAGAAAACATTTAGGCGTGAACATGCTCGTCTTTGCCCAGAATGAAAAAGGCCACTAAAAAGACTTTTCTGCAACGCTGTTTGACTACGTCATGGACCTACGTTAGAAGGACGTTATATCGCTAATGTGTTCCTACGTGGCGGAACCGGCGATAAAGATGTCTTTTTAAATTTTACGTATCTCAAAGCATGAGTAACTGTTTGAGGATGCTATATGAGCCAATGTTTGTGGTTTGAGATAGTCCCGGTCTAGGACGTCGGAGAAAAACGCCACGAGACGATGACCGTCATAATTTCGTAACGTCAAGGCAAAGATGTTCCATATTCTCACCAAAGCTTTGAGTGACTTCAACAGTAATACCAAAATAGAGTATCCTCATTTACCATCCATGATCGTCTCCACAGACGAAGGGTTACTAGACGTTGACTATACGTTGTAATTTCCCTGACGTTACACCATGAACGTACCAGACCTTACTGGCATAGAGTCCTAAATGCTGTAAACGTAAACAACGTTGATTTTCTCCCATTACCACCATTCTGTTTGATTTATCACCAATAGAGCTCATATGGCGCATTTGAGGAAGACGTGAACGTGATCCTTATGACGTGAATGACTTTCAGTCTCTTGATAAAGTAGTCAATGTTGATACTGGGTACAAACTTTTTAAGTGGATTAGAAAACGTTTCAATGCTGTTCTTGCTAAAAATGACCTCATAACCGATATCGAATTTTATTGTGACTTCTTGTTTTGACCCCCCTCACCTACGTTAAGACACTATTTCTCATACAGTATTTAACGTTTCCACAAAGCAACCTTTGAATGTTGTGTGTGAATGCATATGCTAAAATATATATAATGGTGGTGAAATAAATATCACAGAAAATATATGTTTTCAATTAACAAAGTCAGTGTTGCTAAACTTTTTTTACATGGTATATAATCTTAATCGAAGTTGAAGAAAATCGGATGAGTCGAACTTCGGATATGTCGAGGTATTTTTGACCGTGCCTCTGACTTCGACCCAACGAGTGTCGACTGCGCTTAAACATTTCGGTTGCAAGTTTAAATCAGGCCATGACTGTAGTTATAAAGGGCAAACACCCAGTTGAAATCATTGATAAATATAGATATTGAGATAACTGTTTGTACACTAGTCTGTCTTTACTATTCTGTTATCATCTGTGTCAAATTGTCAGCATTTCTATGTACCATTGTTTATCAGCGTGTGTTTCATATCCAAGGACGGATCTAGGGGTCGGGGGTCCGGACCCCCCGGCATTGGCCGACAATCAAATTTTGACTATATAACGTTGGTATAACGTTACATATCTACCACATTTAAATCCATAATTTGGGGTTGGGCCCCCTAGAAAAAACCCTGGATCCGTCCTTGATATCGATAGATTACCCTCTCCTAAGCCTTCTCTCAAAAAAGACCTGCTCAATGCGCGTTCTTTAGAGAGAGATTTTTAAAGATTTCTTAGATATAGAGTTTTGAGACCGAGATTCTTTGCGAATTCCGATTGCCCCGTACTCTATAAGAATGACGTCATTATTTCTATAATATATGGAGCATTCGGAACGCAGCGGTCTATAAATCATGGAGCATTTGGAACAACTTGAAGTCAATTTTCTCTTCGTGGTTTCTACAGAAATGACCCAAGGGGTTCTGTAAGAAGTAAGGAGTTATGGAGCCTCCCATTGAGCGGCTTAAAAATGTTGCTCCAAAGAACGTTTTATTTTCAATCATCTAATTGAATCTCAAGGTATCTTAGAAAATCTCGCTCTAGTAGAAATGGCTATAGGTTGTAGAAGGCAGAATACCCGTTAAACGATTCAACAATGTCGGCGTTTTTCGGACAATGGCGTAGTCATTTGGCAGCTGAAAGTGTGTACTTTTCCTCTTCGTAACTTATTGGTATAGCCCATCGCCGAATGTTTGTACGACTTCGTCAGAAAAATTCGGAAATCGTATGAATCATATGGGTCTACAATTTGAGTTTTAACACCTTAAATACTTCTTTATTTTCACAAAAATTTAAAGAGTATAATGTCACATTATGTGCTAAGACTCGAATTATATATAGACCCCTATTGTGTGAATCGCAAAATTGCGATCGAATGATTTTAAAAGTATGTAAAAAACAATCTAATGTCACACGATAATATTTTTATTGACTGAAGTCATGTTTATCATATAAATATAATAATTAATAATTAATTTGACAATATAATAATAATACAACATAGTGAAAATCCGTCATGCAACTTCATTGTGAATGAAGCCAAACAGGCCGAGAAATTTGAAACAGACATTCGTCGGAAAACATTAATTTTGATCCGAGTTTTGCCCAAGCTTAGCCTACCCGCTCATATGATAGTCTAAAATGCTTCAAAGGTATTGCATTCGTCATTAGATGTACGCCTAAAACGATCGAATTTGGAAATAACAACATACACTGAAAGTTGCATAATTCACGGAAAGTGTGAAACCCATTACAAGACGTCAAAATTGTACACATGTCCAAATTCAAAGACCATGCAGGCGACAATTTCAAGTGTCGGTTTTTTCACATCTTTTGGGCCTTTTAGAAAACATGTTGGTAAATGAATAAATTGCATTTCCAAAGCTATTCATTCATTTTCCACGATGTTTCTCAAAGCCTTTATCTTGTATGGGGGGGGGGTCCGAAAGTACCAATATGCTGGAATTGAGACACTCCACAATGGAAATGATTACGTGTCGTAGAAGGTCTACATAAATTGAATTACTATTTCTATTTCCTCTCATTTTTTTGTCAAGATGTTTCTATATGCAGCAAAGAGTCAAACGTTCTGAATATTTACCTTTAAGGTAGTGACTTTTCAGGTAGCTGATCAACTGCTTTGAAATGTTATACAACAAATGTCTGATTTCAGACAACAAGGCCTTGTTTATCAGGACGAACACTTAAATAACAGCTCTTTCCAAAGCAATTCTGGGATTTTTTATTTGATTGTTCCAAAGGGCTTTAGAAAGCACTGAGAACAAAGAATAGCTAAAATCAAGATTCTCTCCTTTCCTGCCAATACCTTTCAATCTTAAATGCACACGCTACATAAACAAGTAAACATTATCTTTTAAGAAAATTAAGTTTTGAAAATAAGTGAGCCAGACTATAAGGCTTACAACATAGTGAAGTACCTTGGAACAGAATATGCCAGACTCTCAGGGTTCTCCACAGAACAATTTGAAGCCGTAGTGGCAAATTATAAGTATTAGTAAACCTTGAAATGTATTGTGTTCATGCGAACAATTGTGAATAAAAAACATATTGGGAAAAGAAGAAATTGCTCAATTTGAGCATTTTTTTCTTTTCCCATTATGTTTTTATACAGAATTATTACATTTACTGTTATAAGAATGCATTATTTATTACTTTTTGACAGGAAATGGCTACAAATCCCCCTATTTTGTTACCTTTTTGAGGAAATTAAGCTGTGGGGTAGTTTTGAAGCTGTAGTGGCATTGCACTGATTTCCATGAAGCTGTAGTGGGGCCGATACAGCTTATTGGACTGGGGAGAACACTTGGCCTAACAGATAAGAGAGGTAAATACATTCTTGATTACGTTTGTTTCTTCAAAGACAAACACTTTGACACGACTGCAATGGGTACCCACATCATTGGGTTTGATGAGCTCAGCAATAAATGAAATAATGCATTCTCTGAAAGGACAGAACCCGTCTAATCTGTATTATAGGTCTGCCTTTCAAGTTTAATGACATTATTGATATAACACGATAGTCATAGTAATACAGTAATAATAGCCAAAATTCAAAGTGGGGTTGGCCTCTTTTTGTACTGTATAAAACTCACAACAAGAGACCTAGGGTGGTATTCACCAACAAGCCTAATTCCAAGTGTACCTTTAAAATTACACAACAATCCATCTGATTGGCCAAGACGTACATATCGTCCAATCAGATGGCTTGTAATATAATTTCGATAAAGACAATCGATTCAGAAATGTTGGTAAATGCGTACCCAGTTATGATAGGTTGGCAGCTATGAAGACTAGCCTTAGTCACTCGCAATTTTGGCTGGTGAAATTCTACCTATCGAGTCTTATTCTCTTGTCAATGAATAAATCGCTGTTTTTCAACACAAACATCGAATTTGCAGCTTAACCCTTTCCCAACAAGACCTGGTTTTGACGTCACTATTAGAAAAGGCTTGAGTAAAAATTGAGGCAAAAGTAGAAACTGCTGATAATCAGCATTTTCTCCTTTTGTCCCAATATTTTCTAGGCTATTTTGCATATATTTTTCTTCTTTAAAAACAACCATTTTGTCGTCTGCATCAGCTTTCTAATTGGAACAGTCCAAATATTTGCCATTTGGGAATGGGTTAAAACAAACTGCAGTTACGAAGTTTGTGTCGAAAAGCGACGAAATCTAGCATGTTATCCCATATCGTCGCTTTTCAACAAAGACCTCGTAACTGCAGCTTGTTTAAAGATGCAGGTACAATGTTTTTGTTGAAAATCGACGTTATGTACCTGTCCGCAACCGAACAAAATCGAAAGTCGGACATTCCTACACTGTAGGTACATGTAGAGGACACTCTTTATGTCGACAATAGGTGACTCCAAGTACTGTTCATTGGTATTGAGCGACTCCAATTACTGTTCATTGGCACGTTTAATTCCCCGTACTTATTTTCCCTTTCCTTCGTAAATCTTCACCTGGGGCACTAACTGCTTTATATCCTTTGAAAACATATATAGATAAATATCCAAATAGTTATAAAAATGCCAGAAGGCGTAGGTCCTATAGAACTGATGTTCTAAAAACGCGAATTTGTTTTTCTCCCTAATCATACCCTTGGCCGCGATATTAGCACACGCTCTTTTCTCCAAGTCATTCAAAGCTTTAAAGTCTTTGCACGCTTTATAGAAAAAGAAGTAGGCGTTTGTGTCTATGTTATTGCAGAAATATTGAGTATTAGGAATGTAAACAGCGTCTTCGTGGTCTTCTGGTATCTTCCCTTTGTAGAAATACGGGGAGTTACTTGAACGGCCCTCCGAGTTGTAAACGCCGTCATCGCGCCCTAATTGGTTGTAAATCATAAACTGGGTGGTGATAAAGGCGGGGCCTGTTGCGTCTAGCACTTTGAACATGTGCGCGAAACGCGGCAGGTGCTCGAGGATTTGTTTCATAAACGGATGTTTAGGTTTACAGATCATAATCGCATTGTTGATGAGATATGGAACATTCGCTCGGAGAACTGCATGCTCGAACGGTTCTGTCGGGAAAATACACGTGTATTTTGTAATTAGTCGGTCCAGGGGGCGGTAGTTGATGACGTCAAGATCTGCATAAACTCCGCCTATTTCGTAAAGTACAACGTAACGAATGAAATCCGCCCTTCTGATTGGATCGGCGTATGAATCAAAAGTTGGAAGTAGTTCCGGGTGAGTATCTTCGACGTATTTCCGGGAACTTTCGTCCGTCCACATGTAAAAAGTCCATTCCGGGTTGTTTTTCACTAACGCTTTTATATTGGAATGAAAAGATGGCGGAATTGAAGTGTCCTTAAACGTCCAATGGATCACTTTCGGTATTTTTGGATTTTTCGGATCACCTTCGGGAAAGTCATAAACAACGGCAGGTTCAAAGGGCGGGATTCTATTTGGATCCACCCCAAATGGCAGTACCACATCATTGTTCGGCCACACGACGTAGAGAACCAAGAAGAAAAGCGAGACAAGCCCAACAATTACCGACAGGAACACGGCCCTGGGTGAGCGTTTGGCCATCCTGCAGTAACGTCCCAAGTTCGAGTAGCGGTACCGGTCCATGACGGCTGATGTGGCGGTTCGGGTCAGCTGGATGCAGGTTTGAGTGTTCCTAACGAAGCAGGTGAATAAATTACCGTTCATTATTGCGATCAGGCGGTAACAGGCATGTAGCATAATACTGAAAGTAGAAAATGATTTTTTTACAATACATGTTTTAAACCATTACCAAAGTACAAAATTTTGGGTTGGTCCAAATTTAAAGCTGTTGCAGACGACAATTTCAAATGAATAATATTTAAACGTTTTTGGTCTTTTGGTGTAGAAAATATTGTGGGAAATGAAGAAATTGCTTGTCTTAAGCAATTTCTTCATTTTCCAGAATGTTTTCCAAGGCCATTATCTTGTAATGTGTCAAAAGGCGTCAATGAGTGTTAATGGGTTAATAAAGGTCTGGACACATACACCGTTCCACGTCCACATCACGGCCGGAGCACGTCAAAAACAGGGGACTCGTGCAGTATAAATGCTGGGCGTGATGTGGACGTGATATCAACGCCGAATCGTATTTGACCGGGCTCTTATATGCTAAACTGAACTAAAGCAGTAAAGAAGCACATAATTAATGACGATTATCTGAAACTGTTGTGTCATGTGCATGACTACTCGTCCCGCTTTTACGTTGAATCCGTGAACTAGACAACAAAGCGCAGCATTCTTGTTGAATTATGTAAACAGAAACGTCTCCCGAAACGGATATTTTGTTTTACTAGATTTTAAAACAATTAAAAAAACATAGTACGTTTCGAAAAATAGTTTTGTAACATCTAGGGTAATCCGAGTTTTCTCTGATGAAATTCGCTCTTTGATATGTTGATGTCGCTCATTTACATAAGAGCGCACTACCTTTCAAAAACAACGGAAAGTATGTCATTGTAAACAATGGCTATTCAGGTGAGAGTTGTTGCAGAACATTCACTATAAACCTTTAGAAATACTTTTTGGTCTTAATTTTTTCACCAGGAATGACAATAAATGGTTCATTAATCGGTATCATAAGGCGTTTTAAGGGTATCGTTTAAAATCGAGCGGTAACAAAGCGCCACTTGTGTCGAACTTTCCGTTGTTTTTGAATGGTAGTGCGCTCTGATGTAAATGAGCGACATCAACATAATTATATCAAAGAGCGAATTTCATCAGAGAAAACTCGGATTACATCTAGGCCTACGTACATACGAGCCGGGATTTTTTGTATGTCCTATATTTTTCAACATCGTTTTTTTTTAATTAGCAGCACCTTTCAAATTTGGCCATCCTACAGGCGTGTCGTTTGGAAAAGGGTTAAATACTTTGACAAGAACTATGTTCATACATTTCTGAATTGTATTTATCTATGATCTTCTTCTACAAGTATAGTGGTTACCATAACAACAGTATTTTATTTAAACTTTATTTGATGAAGCATCAAATAGCATATAATTTTCATATAAAAATGCAATATGATAATACAAAAATGTATGATAAATCAAAGTATGTGTTCGTAACTTGTATGTAACACGACCTGACTGAAAATTAAGGTAGTCTACCTCTAATGAGATTCGCGCGACGTCGGCGTTATTCTTGCGACGTCGAAAACATTCGGCGGTGGAACTTTCCACCAACGAATGTTTACGACCGCGCCCAAATAAGTTCGGGTACGTAAAGACGACGTTCGAAAACATACGATGTTTTATGAATCTTGAAATAGCCACATTACGGGTATTCTACCTTAATCCATTACTGCACAGTAACGCCTTTTGAATCCCTCACAAGAAAGGCTTGGGAAACATTGTGACAAATGAAGAAATTGCTTGTGACAAGCAATTTCTTCATTTTCCACAATGTTTTCTGACCCACAATGGAAAGACTTTTAAATTGTCGTCAACTTGAAAGTGTCGTCTGGAACATCTTTCAAACAGGTCTAAAATTTTGTCGTCTGATAATGGGTTAAGTTTAGCCAGGATCAATGAAACATCCTCGGATAACCTCTGGGTCTACTACGCTTCATGACGTCATGTAGCGTAGCAGACCCCGGGGTATCCGAGAATGCTATGAAAGGTCTCTGTTGTCGCATTTCTCAGACCAACGTCACTGGTGGTGAACTCGGCCAAAGCGAGGGACGTTTTTCGCTATGTACAACAAGGTATAGATATTTTGCGTTTAAATGTGAGTTTAAAGATCTGATTGGATAGTTTTTAGGCTATAATAACAATGAATTTGTTCAAGAAATAGACCGGGTTTACCGATATGTATTGACAAACCGTCTGTGGTGTTATAAAATCTCGTAACTACGGCTTTTTCGAAGCCGTAGTTACGATATTTTATAACAACACCGACTGAATACTATGATCGCGTAAAAACGCCCCACGCTTTGGCCGAGTTCACCACCAGACCAACGTAGATCCCGATCAGCCTACGTATCTAGAGGGACGGTGGGCTATGCAGTCTGATCAGGACCTATACTGATCTCTCACAACTTTAGTATTAGGCCTACATGTGTCTCACAGTCTGTTGCAACTGTAGAACAGCATCAATGATCCTGATTAGAATACATTATTAAAATCTTGTGTGGGCTAATCTGGGCGCATGTCTGATTGTCTGTCCAATCATTTTAAAAAATATCGGCTTAGTGCTTAGGAATATTGGACACTTCTGAATCACGACAAATTCCATTGTTTTAGTTATAGAAACTTCAAATCGTTAACCCTCTCCCAATCAAGACTAAGTTTTGACAACCATAACGAAATAAGCTTGGGAAAACATTGAAACAAGAGAAGGAAACGCTGATACTCAGCGTTTTCTTCTATTGTATCAATATTTTTCTGTGCTATGCTGTACACAAATCATACCTATGTCAACATCAATTCAGTCACCTGCCAAATCTATCAAATCGGAACAGTCCGAATTATTGCCGTTTGGAATAGGGTTAAAGAAATTAAATCTTACCTGAGACAAAAGCTGTGTTTAAATCATTCTTTAACTCCTTATTTATCTGAAAGAACAATTATGCACAGTGAAATTAAAGTTCTGTCACGGATAAAGATTCAAAGATAACATTAAAAATACTGTTGGTGTCATTGCAAAACCTCGTAACTACAGCTGAGATCAAACTGTAGTTTTGGGGTGTTTTTTTTTTTTTTTTTTTTTTTTTTTTTTTTTCAAAAACACCCGCGATATTTAACTCTCTAGCTACAGATAAGATTGGGTAAATGCCTTTTTTAGAATTAGAAAAGTATATTTTACTGTTCATTAAACCCTATGCCATAGGTGCTGATTAGAATAGTCTTGATGAGACGATTCTAATGAGTACCCATTACACAGGGTTTGGATTTTGAATAAGGAATTTAAGGTTTACGAACTGAGAATGAAAACATCACTTTCTAGTCATACGAAATGCATCAAATTACACACACTTGTAAATACACTTTACATAAGTTGATTCACCGTGTCGGATTTCAAGATTATGCTTCAAGAAGGAAATAATTTACTAAAATTATTTTACTCTATATTCATATGCAAGGGAGGTAATTTTGAACATTTTTGTCGAATATTTCCATAAGTATGCATTTATTTAAAATTCTAAACCATACAAAATGCTTATGTTTGTATTTGGAATGGAAATGTAACACAGTTTAAGAATTACTGTCACTTTTCAAATTTCGCCTCCGGCGCTGCATTTCATTCTCAGTTCGTAAACCTTAATCCCAAAGTTGTCCGAAATGCCGAATTTTCCTTATTTTACACTGAAATTTGGGGACCCCAATTTAGACCTTAAAGTATTTGACAGAAAAAAGAACATTTTAATCTTGAAAATAAAAAAAGTATATGGGCTATCTATCCTCTTGTAGTGTATAGGTCTCTATATTTGACCTGGCAGGGCATCTCTAGCTATCAGCTAGAGATGCTCTGTCATGTCATTTATCGAGACCCAGTGTCCTCCCCATCCCAATAAGCTGTATCGGCTCCACTACAGCTTCATGTCAATCAGTGTAATGTCCCCCCTACAGCTTCAAAAGTACCCCACAGCTTTATTCCTTCAAAAAGGTCACCAAATAGGAGGATTTATAGACATTTCATGTCAAAAAGTGATGAATAGTGTATTCTTATAATGTAAAATGTAATAATCATGTATGAAAACATAATGGGAAAAGAAGAAATTGCTCAAATTGAGCAATTTATTCTTTTTCCATTTTGTTTTTATTCACAATTATTTGCATGAACACAATGCATTTCAAAGTTTACCAGTAGTTATAATTTGCCACTACAGCTTCATTTTATTCTGGGGGAGAACCCTGGAGACCTATAGATCTACCTGCAAAAAAAAAAAAAAAAAAAAAAAAAAAAAAAAAAAAAAAAAAAACCTATAAAAGGGGAAAAGAGGGTTGTGGTCCTAATAGTGTCACTACACATTATATTTTTACTATCGATAATGCTATTGCTACGCTTCAATACATTATAACACTTGAAAAAAAAGCTTATTAAAATATTTATCATTCATGTTTAAACACATTGACTATTGAATTTCATAGCTTTGAAAGAAACGCTGTACAAGTACCCAAAACTCTTAATAAAGAAATGATTTGATTTGATTTATTAGGGTTTACGCCGTTTTCAACTACTAAGGTCATATCGCGGCGGCTGGAGCACCTAACCATGGATTCCTGGTGTTTCTCATATCAGTACTACCACAACACACATACCGAGCCTCCATCTGCCAGGCCCGTAGGAACAGGGGGGGGCTAGGAGGGGGCTAAGCCCCCCCCCCAAAGTTGGCCAAAAAAATGCCGAATTTTCTTAATTTTACACTGAAAATTTTGGGAAAATCCAAATTAGCCCCCCCCCCCCCCAAATATTCAGGACAAGGGCTTTAGCCCCCCCCCCCCCCACCCCCATATGAAATTGCTTCCTACGGGCCTGTCTGCTCCCCCACATAGGTTCACGATATCAAACCATTGATGGGTGACATTTTTGTCAGTAAGGGTATTTGCCGCGGCCGGGTACTTAATAAAGAAATATCGTCCGTGTTATATGGAGTTACGAGGTTTTGGCCCTTGCCACAACAACTTGACATTCATATTGGGTTGATTAATTTGTGTTTAACGCCGTTTTCAACTGCTATGATCATGTCGCGGCAGCTGGAGAACCTAACACTGGATACCGAGTATTTCTCTCAGCAGTACCACTACAACATCCAAACCGTGCCTACAGCTGCTCTCTCACATAGATAATTTACACCGATTGGTGATAGACAAATGAATTTTGTCAAATGTAAGAGTGGATACTGGCGGAGCCGGGCCTCGCACACGCGGCCCCTTGATTGACAGACATCGACAGGAGCCTACCGACTGAGCTATCGGGGCTTGGCGCATTCCTATTAGGATATGTTTGGGAAAGGGTCGATACCAGTTCTCTTTGTCTTTTCTTTGTTTATAGACCTTCTATCCATGAATTCCAGCATGGCCTAAACATAGAGGGAAAGGAGACATTTTGATCATCGGTAATTTCTCGTTTAACCTAATATTTTCTGCAACAGTCGCATTTTCTCCTGTTAATATCATTTATCTTGTCATCCGCTTCCGTCGCTGGAGTCCAAATTTTCTCCTTTTGGACAAGGGTTAAGGATTTATCCTTAAGCCATATCGTCGCTTTTCGACAGAAACCTCGTAACTGCAGCTTTAAAGAAGGTGCAATTACGAGGTTTCTTATTGAAAAGCATCGATATTCTATCAAACAGGTGTATTGGTATTAAAAATGCAAGGACGATCGAAGATGCAAGAACGCGTATTGATTACTGATAAACCCTTTCCCAATTGACAACAAATAAACCATTACCAAACGGCAAAATTTTTGCACTTGTCCAAATTCAAAGATGTTGCAGACGACAATTCAAGTGCACGACATTTAAAACTTTCTGGTCTTTTATGGCAGAAACCATTGTGGGAAATGAAGAAATTGCTTGTTTCAAGCGATTTCTTCATTTTCCACAATGTTTTTCATAGTCATTATCTTGTAGGGAGTCAAAAAGAGTCATTGTGTTGTAATGGGTTAAGACCGCTCCAATTTGAAAGCCGTTGCAGACGACGAAATGGGTGTTGATAATGAACGGATATATGTGTGCACTATAGGAACGATTTGAGCTTTAAAATAATAGGGAGAACTTGAACTAATCGAGCGATTTGTGTTTGGAAATAGGGAAAACTTGAAAGGATCGAGCGATTTGTGTTTGGAAATGGGGAAAAACTTGAAAGAATCGAGCGATTTGTGTTTGGAAATAGGGAAAAAACTTGCAAGAATCGAGCGATTTGTGTTTGGAAAAAGGAAAAAAACTTGCAAGAATCGAGCGATTTGTGTTTGGAAATAGGGAAAACTTGAAAGAATCGAGCGATTTGTGTTTGGAAATAGGGAAAACTTGAAAGGATCGAGCGATTTGTGTTTTGAAATTGGGAAAAACTTGAAATGATCGAGCGATTTGTGTTTGGAAATAGGGTAAAACTTGAAAGAATCGGGCGATTTGTGTTTGGAAATAGGGAAAATTGAAAGAATCGAGCGATTTGTGTTTGGAAATAGGGAAAAACTTGAAAGGACCGAACGATTTTCAGTGCAGTTAATTGACTTTAAACGGGAGAAATTTGGAAATATCGATCGATTTGAAAAGAAAATGGTCAAATAAAACTATTAAATCGGGTATGTCCTAATATTGTGAACACGTGTGTATTTGCCATATAAAGCATACACCTAACAATTATGTTTATCAAACCGGTACATATAACCATATACATGTACAGGTGTGTTGTCGGTCGTAACTACGTCTAAAGTAAAACGGATAGTTTTTGTACCTATAAGCTTAATCATAAATTCCGAGCATATAGATCTAATTCACAATTGATTTAGAAATTGAAAAAGACCTACTTGTTTCATGTATAAAGCCGGTACAAATTAATCCATGAGATAATAGCCTACCATGATACAGGTTCGGTATATTTTATGCGTTACTATGGTTGGTTGAATACTAACAGGTAGTTGAAGGTACCCACAATAGGGAACGATTTTATCTAGTTAGCCGTGACGTATTATACGGTAATTTCGGACAAACAAAAGTATTTCGTAGGTGTTGTCATAGAATCTCGCAACTACGGCTTGATTCAAGCCATAGTTGCGAGATTTATAACAACACCGACGGTTTATCAAAACACAACTATAAACTCAGTCTATCTTTAGTACAAAATTCATTGCCATTAACATCACCGAAATACAAACTTATACCGAAAACAATCAATGAAATTGACAAATGAAATCTTACCTGTGTTTATTCCATGAATAACCCGTCAAACCGTCAACGTGTAAATTCTGCCATGCCTAAAGTTCCTTGTTTAAACAAATCCTAGCCTGAATGAATAAACATGACGTGTTTAGACCTAGTCTAGTCGATATTAATGTACCCTTTACCTTCTACCCGATATCCAATAGTTCTTTAGTACTATACCCTTTATACAGTTAGCCAATGGCAAAGAATTTTGTGCTCACAATAGACTAGGTTTACTGTTAGGCCTATGTTTTGATAAACCGTCGGTGTTGTTATAAAATCTCGTAACTACGGCTTAAATCAAGCCGTAGTTACGAGATTTTATAACAACACCTACAAAATACTATTTTGTTTGTCCGAATTTACGTCACGATTAACTGAATAAAAGCGTTCCCCATTCCCACACAATGACACTTTTAAAAAAAACAACTCTCTACCAGATAGTGGCATTAGAAAACATTGTGTGAAACGAAGAAATTGCTTGTGACAAGTGATTTCTCACAATCTTTTCTACCCGAAAAGACCAAAAATAATTATATACAATTATATTCACTTGAAATTGTCGTCTGCAACATTTTTTTGAATTTGGATCAGTCTAAAATTTTGCTGTTTGGTAATGGATTAAACGATAAACAACCTTTCCCAATCGGAAAATTTAGGACGGATTCAATTTGAAAGCAGCTGCAGGCGACAAATTGGGAATTTAAACAAATATGGGATTTTCATATCATACGATAATGAAAATATTGAGACAAACGGACGAAATGCTCGCGGTTATCGGTATTTTCTTCTTTTTTTTCTCAATGTTTTCCCAGACGTTTTCTTTTCAGGGCGCGAAAACCTGACATCGTTTTGGGAAACCATATCCTTTTCACAGCCAACCCTTTCTTAACCCATTAGCGCACAGCACTTGACGCCTTTTGACTCCCTCACGAGAGAAGGCTTGGAAAAACAATTTGGTAAATGAAGAAATTGCTTGTGACAAGCAATTTCTTCATTTTCCACAATGTTTTCTAACCCAAAATGGAAAGATTTTCAAAATTTCATCAACTTGAAATTGTCGTCTGCAACATCTTTCAAAATGGAAGAGTCCAAAATTTTGTCGTCTGGTAACGGGTTAAACAACCCCTGGCATTCCAAATGAAAAGGCTACAAAGGGGGTTAGTTTCAAACCCCTGAACCCCCTCTGGATCCGCCACTGGCAGTCCAGAAAATATTGAGAAAAAACAGATTTGTTGGTTTCTTTTTCTCGATGTTTTCTCAATCAAAACCTCACACGAATTGTAACACTTTTCAAAGTTTGTTCACACAGCCATAATTATTATGTTCGCAAATCTTCACCTTTTCGGCTATGTCATATTTGTTACGGGGAAGCAGTCGTATAAATTCACTCAATAATTCACGGAATCGGCCGATTTCTAGCGATTGGTTTTCATTTTTTCTCTGATACCAGAATGATTGACTGGATTAAATTCAGATTTGAGTTTCAGAAGACAGAATGAACGAATAAACACTTCGATTGCTCAGCGCGAAACGGTTGTAACTGCCTATATGTTTATGGGCAGTTACAACCGTTTCGCGCCGAGTCATCGACTTGGAATTGTCATAACCGATTTCCCAACCAAGGCCCGGGTTTGACTCATAAAAGAAAATGCCTAGGGAAACATTGAGGCAAAAGAATGAAATGCTGATTATAATGAAATGCTGATAATCAGCATTTTCTCCTTTTACCTCATTATATCGATGCTTTTCAACTGCTCGTTGTTTTAAGCTGCAGTTACGAGATTTTCGTTGAAAAGCAGCGACATTCAGGAATAGATTGAACTAGAAATTTGAATGATCTAAGAAAATTGTGGCATTCAAAAACTCGTTATAAGCGTTTTGGTGTCTCTACACAATTAGTCAGTTCCTATAATGCCATTTCTACCAAACCCTACAAAATAAGTTTTTGTGTGAGAAAGGGTTTGAATTCAATAAAACAGGACGAGGACAGGATAAAAGCCGAACAATTAAAGGATTTTGAATGTTCAGATAAAATCAATTAATTTCCTCTTCATTGTGTATTTTACTTGATCGTCGAATATCGATTTTCGTTATGTTTAAACATAACCGATTAATTCATTCAGAAATCGGATTTTTTATTTCATAAAAACTATATTGCGTGCATAGACCTACTAAAGAATCATAGTTTTTCCCAAACACCAAGCGCGGATCCAGGTATTTTTCCCAGGGGTGTTCCGATCTGTAACCCCCTTTTTCGCCAAATTTCAAGAGGGTCAGGCCTTTGACCACCCCTGGATCCATGCAGATACATGCCCTACCATGAAGGGCTAAATATAACAATTGTTTGTCGTGGCACACAGGGACGAATGATGCAGCTTATATGGGACATAACCAGCAATCTTTTTGATAACCCCTTTTTTCGCCAAATTCCAGGGGGGGGGGAGGGTTCATGACCCCCTGACCCCCCCTTCTGAATCCGCGCATGAAAACGACCTGGTTTTGACGTCCCTAATAGTAAAGACTTGAGAAAACATTGAGACAGAAGAAACTGCTGATAACCAGCAGTTTCTCCTTTAGTCTCAATATTTTCTATGCCACATTTTACACAAATTGTATCTTTAATAACTTCTCTTTTGTCGTCTGCATCAGCTCTCAAATTGGAACGCCCCAAAATTTTGTCGTTTGGGAAAGGATAAAAATATTGCTGCTCGATTATGGACTGATATAGAGGAAAATAATTGACCCGGCAGAGTGACCTTAACTGTACACAAAAGTGGAAAAGTTTATTGTCCAGTTTAAATGGGAATGGCCCGTCGTTGATTTACGTAAAAGCGTGCACTGCATTGTGCCGCCATGTGAAAATAAGATTTTATGTAATCTAGTCAAATAAAAATGTTCAGCTACCGTGGTCCGTTTGGATCGAAAATTTCAGTAAAGCTAATCATTAGAATAGGCGTAATCTCCAAAAAATGAAAATATTTAAATACAGTTCAAATCCTAGTCATACCGTACAGATGGCAAAGTGTGACCAGGATCGGCATTTTTGCATATTCAGTTAACCATTTACCATTTTAAGATGACGCGACAAATGTATGCACGTGCAAATACTGTTAAGTCGTTGAATAATATTATTATTAGCTGTAAATAGCGAAGCATGCGATGTGTTCGGCAAATCACGAGGGGTTCCGGTGTAACGTAGTAAAGTGACCCCCATAGAATAGTGACCCCCCGGTCACTATTTTATATAGAATACTGACCCCCCGGTCATAATATTATGACCGGGGGGTCATAGTATTATGACCGCCCCACACGTAGAAAAGTGACCCCTTACGTAGAATTGTGACCCCCCATAAAATATCGACCCCCTTCCCCACATTCACACCAAAAATCTTTCTCTAATATAAACCCAACTATGGTACCCGTGCAACATAATTATCTCCATTGATAGTCATCGGGGGTACAATGGCACTCGTCCGTGCATGTGTCTGTCCGTACATACAGAGTGATTTGACCGCAACTTTTCATACATTATTGGGCGCACCCGATTCAAACTGGCTGGTTAGACGCTTCAACCGCATCTGAATTGATTTGATTTATTGGAGTTTAACGCTGTATTCAACTGATTTGGCCATATTGCGGCGACTGGAGCACCTAATATGGATTCATGGTAATTGAGTTTCTTGAGGTTTACGCCGTTTTAAACTGCCAGGGTCATATCGCGGCGGCTGGAGCACCTACCCATTGATTCCTGTTGTTTCTCGAACTAGTACTACAGAACCACAACACCCTTACCGAGCCTCCAGCTGCTCGCCCACTTAGGTTAATGAATTCAAACCCATTGGTGGATGATAATGTTGTCAGAAAGGGTATTAGCCGCGACCGGGTATCGAACCCGGGACCTCTAGAATGAGAGGCAAATGCGCTACGAACTGCGCTAAGGCAGCGGCCTGTCCTGGTATTTTTTGCACCCGTATTACCAGACAAACAAGAGGCCCAAGAGGGCCTGTATCGCTCCACTGGCTAATGTAAAAGAATGACCTCATGATTTCTTGTCAGCCTCGCACTGCCAATTTTTGAAAAAAGTTCACCCAAGGAATATTTCTGCCAAGTTTGATCTGAATTGGCCAATTGGTTTATTTCTAAAGAATTATTTCATGGTTTGTCCAATTCTGATAAGCCCTGCCCTGCCACACCCACAGTTACAGACCAATCAGAGTTTCAAAACACTGTAAACCACCCAAGGAACATTTATGCCAAGTTTGCTAAAATTGACCCAATGGTTGTTTTTAAAGAATTATTTTGTGATTTCACCCATTCTGATAAGCCCCCCTCCCACACCCCATGCCACACCAACATTAATGGAACAACCAAATTTTCACCACCAAAGTAAGTAAAGGGCCACTCAAGTAAAAGTACTGCCAAAATTGGTCTCCATTGGCCCATTGGTTTATTTATAAAGAATTATTTTGTGATTTCTCAAATTCTGATGAGCCCCTCTCCCCACCCTCCTGCCACGCCCACATATATCTAGACTAATCAAAATTTCACCTACAAATGATTTAAAGAGTCACCCAAGGTACATTTCTACCAAGTTTGGTCAAAATTGGCCGAATGCTTAATTTTAAAAGATTTATTTTATGATTTCTCTGATAATCCCCACCCTGCCACGCTCACATTTATTCAACAATCAAAATTCTTTGAACGGTTAAAGTATAGGTCCATTTAAGGAACATTCTTGTACAGTTTGGGTTAAATTGGCCCACTGCTTTGAGAGGAGAAGATTTTTAAAGAATTATTTTGTGATTTCTCCAATTCTGATAAGCCCAGCCCTGCCAAGCCCACATTTATCGACCAATCAAAATTTCACTGACAATTTATGTAAAGAGTCACTAAAGGTACATTTCTGCCAAGTTTAGTTAAATTTGGCTCAATGGTTGATTTTTTAAGAATTATTTTGTGATTTCTCTAAGTCTGATAAGTTCCGCACTGCCACGCCCGCATTTATGGACCAATCAGAATTTTACTGACAATTTAAATAAAGGGTCACCCAAGGTACATTTCTGCCATGTTTAGTCAAAATTGGCTGAATGGTTGATTTTTAAGGAATTATTTTGTGATTTCTCCAAGTCTGATAAGCCCCGCCCTGCCACGCCCACATTTAAGGACCGATCAAAATTCTTTTCTAAGTAAAGCACCACCCCAGGAACATTTCTGCCAAGTGTGATCAAAATTGGCCAACTGGTTTGAGAGAAGAAGATTTTTAAAGAAAAGTTTACGCACGCAATGACGGACGCACGGACGGACGCACGACGGACACAACGCCACGACAATAGCTCGCTGGCCTTCTGCCAGTGGAGCTAAAATATACAAACAGAGCCCCCAGCTGCTCTCTCATGGATGATTTACATCCATGGGTGAGAGACAAATGACTTTTGTCAAATGTCAGAATCGATAGATGCCGAGCCAGTTTCGAACTCACGACCCCTTGATTGGCAGACCACGACGTTACCGACTAAGCTTTCCGGTCTCGGATCATCTGTAATGGTTTTTGATCATATGTACAGTAGGGCTACAGTATCTTCATGGATTACGAACTTCCACCGATGTACATATGTGTGGAAAGGACAAATGATTTTAAAAGGTTTCTGACCGAAAATCACTTGTCCCTCAGCGTTGTGAGTTCGAAGCATAACAGTGTTATGAATGTGTGTCTGCCATACGCAATTTCGTACTTGGCGGTTGCATATTAGAGTGATTCTCAATCTGATTTGATATCCTGTGTTTACTTGACAGTAAAATCTGCCAGGCACCAGTAAGGGGTCATCTTCTGTGACCTTTTTTCTGACCAATCAAATAAACGCTTCAACGATTGGCGAAGCGATTTAATCCGAAAACTAGGTCAGGATGACGTCACATTTCAGTGTAGAACCATGTGCTTGTCATGAAAAAGTATAAGTAACACGTCACGCTAAAGGGAACACTATAATGGGAAGTCCATAAAACTTAATTTAGAGAAATAAGTAAGACTAAAAAGGCGTCAAGCAGCTGTCGCAAATTGGAAAATAAAAATGTTAGATATGAAAAAAATAATTATTCAAATATAAAATTTCATTATATTATATCTAGATTAACCCTTTCCCAAACGATAAAATTTTAGGGCGGTCTAATTCAAAAGCCGCTGCATATGACAAATTAGGGTAAGGAGGGGCAAAACGCTCAGGTGGGGTCAAACGCCCACCCCTATTATTTCGTCACTCATTATGTCAATTGATATTGGTCTTGATTTTACACTTGAAGTATTCTTTTAGAAAGATGCCCATGAAATTTTTACATCTAAACGTCATTCAATTATCAGTATGCGAATAATTGTTTATTTTGCATATGTTTGATCTAATATTTGGGTAATGCGTTTTCTTGTGTATCTTATTTCGGTCCGAGTATTCAATCAACCAAAATGCATTTTATATTTATATGTCCAATTGGTCGCCTACACAAAAAGATAAAAAGAAAAAAATATATACAAATTTTTTTCTCTGGCCAAATTAAATCACCTACCCCCTTTGGGGCAAAACGCCTATGCTGCTTTGGGGCAAAACGCCCAGACTGGGCGTTTTGCCCCTTCCAAGGGCTAAATAGTGGGCGTTTTGCCCCTTGTATGGTTAAGAAGGTATTCAGAAGCACTAAAATTTTCCTTTAAACTCAAAGAATGACTAAGGTTGGTACATATGACGAAATCCATTTACATTTCGTTGTCTACAAAAGAAAAACTGGCAAAAAACCCGACTTTTCGCGAATATATCAAACTTTTATGTCACCTGATGGGTCCGTGTGGGGCAAAACGCCCATGAAACGTCGATTTTGTGTTAAAATGAGACAATAAGACCATTTAATCTACTTTAAAGGGGCCTTATAAAGAACATAACATCAGTATGTTTTAATTTGACTGATATGAAGATGCTGCAGACAAAGGACAGTAACACGTAACCACTTTTATAGACAAGTAAATTATGCCCAAATCTAGCCTTTACGCTTGATAAAAATTGTTGAAAATATGATAAAACCCATCCAAAATATATTTTTCCTAGTATATTAATTACAAACTAATTATATTCCTATTTTCTCCCAGGTATTTTCAAAATATTTTTTTTATTTTTCATATTGGGCATAAAGCCTAGTGGTGGGCTTCATGCCCCACCCCCAAAGGCGTTTTGCCCCGAGGGTGGGGCAAAAAGGCCAAATTTCGAGAAAAATTGTTTTAACGACAGTCATTTTCTATATCAAATGACAACTCTGTTTTGTGTATAGACATTTGGGACAAAGGGCAAAGTTTAATTTCACGTTGAAACATTTACATTATACTTTGTTTGTTTTGTGCTACAGCGCTCTTTCCTTAAGGGGGGCGTTTTGCCCCTCCTTACCCTAAATGTTACAGTAGGTACATTTTTTTATGATATAGTTTAGAAGGCATAGAGGCAGAAGGTGAAAATGCTGATTATCAGCCTTTTCTTCTTTTGCCTCAATGTTTTCCCAAACTAATTCTATTAGGGACGTGCCAGTATCCATTCTGACATTTGACAAAAGTCATTTGTCTCTCACCAATGGGTGTGAATCATCTATGTGAGAGAGCAGTTGAAGGCTCGGTTTGGATATTGTGGTTGTACTGGTGCGAGAAATACTAGGAACCCACGGTTAGGTGCTCCAGCCGCCGCGATATGACCATAGAAGTTGAAAACGGCGTAAAACCCCAATAAAATAAAAAAAATCTATTAGGGACGTCAAAATCAGGTCTTGTTTGGGAAAGGGTTAAAAGAAATATGAGAAAAACTTCTATAATAAGGCCCCTTTTCCCATAACAAAGCATCAAATTGAGAAACAGAGAGAATAGGTTCTTGCCACAATTTCACGAAGTTCATATTGAAGTTTCGTCCAATTTGGTGCAAAATTGTTGAGATTTTGCTTCGGGCAGATTTAAAGATCTAGACGCAATGTTATCATACATTTAGTCCCCTTTTCATATGACAGGACTTTTGTACATGAATTAATTATTGAATAAGCTAAAGAAAATCTCATTTATCACTGAAGAACAAAATTTCATTGAATTATGTTTATAGAATAAAGAGAAATTAGAGAAACACTTACTTCTACATTAAGGCCCCTTTTTCTGTGACGCAACCTCAAATTAAGAAAAAGCGAGAACACAGACTCAAAAAAGTATTTCAGGGATTACACATGTGAAGTTCAATTGAATTTGGCCTAAAGGTTGCTGAGATCTGGCTGTAGACAGACGGATGGACAGACAGACGGACGGACGGACGGAAGGACGGACGAATGGAAGGATAGCAAGGCGACTAAATGCTCCCCGGTTCTTTTTTCGGGGAGCATAATAAACAAAGATGTCATTTGAATCTATATACATGTAGCGTATTTCGAATAAGCAATAAGCTAGGTGGGGGGTCAGTATTTTATAGATAGAATCAAGGGGGTCGTTATTTTATATGGGGGTCAGTATTCTATAGAAAGGGGGTCAGTATTCTATATGAAATAGTGACCGGGGGGTCAGTATTTTATGGGGGTCACTTTACTACGTTACACCGGCATACCTATCACCCCTGTACAATAAGTCTGTTGACCTTTCCGATTGGTCTGCTCTGCCGGTCAAATCTCCCCATCTATACACAGAAGGGACTCGCGCGACACAACATTAGGGAAGTCATCAATGAATGTACTTCTGTTAATACATGACCGATTCGGAATTTGTCAGGGTCAGAGAAGGTGGAAAAAATGCAAATCATTTTCAAGACGTGGTATTAGTACCTAGATATTTGACAAAAAAAGATCAGCAAACACAGTTTTATTTGCCCGTCAATAACTTGTTTATCAGATACTGTACAAAGCACAAACAACCAGAGTATCTCCCATTGGACAAACTTGAACTAAGAAGATCGAGAGAGAAAAAAAACTCTTCATACGAATCTCAATGTTATGTTGGTTATTAAAATCCGTCAAACCCTTTGATGGGAGTTATGCTTATAAGATTAGAGACAGGGCGATTCCTATCTAGATCTACCATCGAAACTTGTTTGTGGTGGGTATTATTGGCGAAGAATTTCTGTACGTGTGTTGTGTCACGTGATTCCCAGCCGTGGTATAATTCAGTCCAAATTCCTAATCATTGTAACCACGGTGGAGATTAGCTTAACGATTGTCCCGCTATATCAACAATTTCTCGCCTGCGCAGCTTAACCCATTTCCATACACCGACCCTTTTTGACTCCATACAAGATAATATCTCTAGAAAGCATTGTGGAAAATATAGAAATTGCAAAAGGGGCCATCATTGTGACTATACATTCTGGTGAAGTTTCGATAAGATTGAACAAATATTGTGGCCTCTAGCGTGCTAACAAGGATGTTATCATTAAGGATCCTTTTCCTTTGACATCCAACTTAACATTCATAATTTTCAATATGGTTCATCCTTGTGACTAGACATACATACATTTTGATGAAGTTTGATGAAGATTGGGACAAAAATTGTGTTCTCTACAGTGCTTACAATGATTTTGTCTTTGAGGTCCCTTTTCCAGTGATATCCAACAGAACAATTCCATTTCCAATAGAGATCATCCTTGTGATAAGACAAACATTCTTGCCAAAAATGTAGCCCTTGGAGTGCTACCAAGGATTTTGTTATTAAGGCCCCTTTTCCCGTAATATCGGGCAGTATGTTCCCAATTTCAATAGCCTTAGGGTTCATCTTAATGACCCGACAAACAGTCTGACTTAGTCACTAAGTTTCAAGAAGATTGTGCAAAACTTGTTACCTCTAGTGTGCTAACAATGCTTTTGTCATTAGGATTCATCCTTATAACAAGACAAACATTCTGACCAATTTTCAGGAAGATTGGACCAAAATTGTGGCCTCTAGAGTGCTAACGAAGTATTTGTTGACAACAGACGACACTACGACAGACATTCAATGATCACAAAAGCTCACCTTTAAGCACGCTGTACTCAGATGAGCTAACAAGAATTGTCCGCGGACAATAAAGCTCACCCTAACGAGAGCTTGTCACAAAGAAAAGTCATTTCCTAGGTCAAGGTAAAAGGTTAAAATAAAGTTTTTTAAAAGTAGGTCAAGCTCCAAGGTCAAGGTCAAATGTCATGGTCAAATGTGAACAGTGTTGGTAGGTGTCCATGTGTGAAATATCAAGGCTGTATGTGTAAAAGGGCACAAGCTATAGGCCAGGTTAAAGTTTTTAAGGCCAGGTTAAAGTTTTTTAAAAGTAGGTCCAACTCCAAGGTCAAGGTCACAAGGTCAAGGTCCCAAATGAAAGGTTTTGGTTAGAGGTATGCTCAGGTATAATATCAATGCTGTATCTGTAATAAGGCGTGAGATATGGGCCAGATCAAACGTTTTTGAGACTGCTGATGCCGACATCCGGGGGTATGACAATAGCTCTTCCGAGACTATCGTCCAGGGTGAGCTAACTAGAAGACCTGAAGGTCTTGAGTCGCTCCACAGGCCTGAATTTCATGTAATATTTAATTCAAGTTTTGATTAGATTGTTCAATGCTTGTGTTTCATAGAGCAAAAAGAAAGTTACAAAACTAGATTGTTCAAAGTGTATGGTTCTTGAAGCAAAGAAAGTAAAACTATATGTTTGCCATTTGAGAAAGGGTATAAAAGGGAAATGGTAGAATATTCTAGCTTAGGATGATACTAGCAATTCAAATTTTCCATCTTCCAAACAGATCTAAATTAACAGACCATTGATTACTCCAAAATATTTCATATTTCTAAAAATAGAATTTGAGCTAAAAATAGATTCGGGAAATACCATATTCCAAAATTAATGCAAATGGCTGATGAAAACTGAATTTCTTATAATATCAAGTCCAAGTTTTGACTAATTTTTTCAATACTAAGTCTTGTTGCTCTTAAAGCATTTACAAAATAACTAGAAAGCTGAAAATACATTCATATAGGATCAATTGGTTACCAAGCTTTGTCTTTATTAGAGCGAGATTGGCTGTTAGAGTGAAAAAAAGTCACAATTAGCAATTTTGTCAAATTGAAAGGCATATAACTTAGGATTTTATATTCCTATCTAGCTAAGAATCACATTAAAGCAAGATCTTAACTTCACCTACATCTTGTTTAAGTTTTGACCTGATTGTTCAATATTTGTGGATGAAAAGAGTGTAAAATCAAAGTCGAAAACAGCAATTTTGTCAAATTCAAGGGCAGAAAAATCATGATTTAAGATTCCTAAGAAGCTGAAAATTACACACATGCAAGATCTTATGGCCAGTAAGATTACATGAAAGTTTCGTGTTGATTGGTGGATATTTATGGTTGTTTGAGTAAAAATAAGGTCAAAAATGGTAATTTTGTCAATTTCAAGGGCACATAACTCAAGACATAATATTCAGATCAAACTGAAAATTGCACTCAGGCAAGATCTTATCAGCACCAACATTCTGACCAAATTTTGTCTTGATTGATAAATATTTGTAGTGGCTAGAGTGAAAACAAAGTCAAAACAGCATTTTTTTAATTCAAGGGCAGATAACTCCAGACTTTCTGGTTCAATCAGAATTAATTTAAGGAATCTGATAGAGGACCACCTAGGGATCATTCCTGTGAAGTTTGATTGAAATCCATCAAGTAGTTTCTGAGGAGAAGATTTTTAAAGAAAAAGTTGACGACCGGACGGACGCACGGATGCACGCACGACGGACACAGCGCCATGACAATAGCCCGCTATCGTCCCGGGTGAGCTAACTAGAAGACCTGAAGGTCTTGAGTCGCTCCACAGGCCTGAATTTCATGTAATATTTAATTCAAGTTTTGATTAGATTGTTCAATGCTTGTGTTTCATAGAGCAAAAAGAAAGTTACAAAACTAGATTGTTCAAAGTGTATGGTTCTTGAAGCAAAGAAAGTAAAACTATATGTTTGCCATTTGAGAAAAGGGTATAAAAGGGAAATGGTAGAATATTCTAGCTTAGGATGATACTAGCAATTCAAATTTTCCATCTTCCAAACAGATCTAAATTAACAGACCATTGATTACTCCAAAATATTTCATATTTCTAAAAATAGAATTTGAGCTAAAAATAGATTCGGGAAATACCATATTCCAAAATTAATGCAAATGGCTGATGAAAACTGAATTTCTTATAATATCAAGTCCAAGTTTTGACTAATTTTTCCAATACTAAGTCTTGTTGCTCTTAAAGCAATTACAAAATAACTAGAAAGCTGAAAATACATTCATATAGGATCAATTGGTTACCAAGCTTTGTCTTTATTAGAGCGAGATTGGCTGTTAGAGTGAAAAAAAGTCACAATTAGCAATTTTGTCAAATTGAAAGGCATATAACTTAGGATTTTATATTCCTATCTAGCTAAGAATCACATTAACCCTTTCCCAAACGACAAAATTAAATGGTGATCCACTTCAAAAACTGCAACAAATTATAAAATGGATAATATTAAAGATAGGATTTGTGTAAAATATGGCACAGAAAAAATTGAGACAAAAGGAGAAACTGCTGGTTATCAGCAGTTTCTTCTTTTGTTTCAATGTTTTCCCAAGCCTTTTCTACTAGGGACGTCAAAACCAGGTCTTGTTTGGGAAAGGGTTAAAGCAAGATCTTAACTTCACCTACATCTTGTTTAAGTTTTGACCTGATTGTTCAATATTTGTGGATGAAAAGAGTGTAAAATCAAAGTCGAAAACAGCAATTTTGTCAAATTCAAGGGCAGAAAAATCATGATTTAAGATTCCTAAGAAGCTGAAAATTACACACATGCAAGATCTTATGGCCAGTAAGATTACATGAAAGTTTTGTGTTGATTGGTGGATATTTATGGTTGTTTGAGTAAAAATAAGGTCAAAAATGGTAATTTTGTCAATTTCAAGGGCACATAACTCAAGACATAATATTCAGATCAAGCTGAAAATTGCACTCAGGCAAGATCTTATCAGCACCAACATTCTGACCAAATTTTGTCTTGATTGATAAATATTTGTAGTGGCTAGAGTGAAAACAAAGTCAAAACAGCATTTTTTTAATTCAAGGGCAGATAACTCCAGACTTTCTGGTTCAATCAGAATTAATTTGAGGAATCTGATAGAGGACCACCTAGGGATCATTCCTGTGAAGTTTGATTGAAATCCATCAAGTAGTTTCTGAGGAGAAGATTTTTAAAGAAAAAGTTGACGACCGGACGGACGGACGCACGCACGACGGACACAGCGCCATGACAATAGCCCGCTGGCCTGAAGGCCAGTGGAGCTAAAAAGGATAGGGAAAATAATGACATACAAGATGAAAATGCTTATCCTTTTGGCTCAATATTTTCTGTGCTATATTGTACTCAAATATTTTCTTTTTCAACACTAATTTTGTTGTCAACATCAGCTTTCAAACCTGACTGGTCCAAAACTTTGTGATTTGGGACAGGGTTGAAGAAAGGCAAGGGTCTCCTGTATGTGCAAATCATTTTAATCAGATTTAACAGCAATATGTATTTACAATCATGTCACAGTCACATTGTGTATTTTAACAATATCAATAATCTAATAGTCACTCATAGCAAGCTCATACAACCTCTATAATACACATACATATTTCATATTTGTTATAATTTAGTTTATATGCTTATAAGTCATTATTTGCTACATATAATGGTCTAAAATAGCAAAACAAACTATATTATAAACATGGATTTCACAATTTCTTATCAATTGTATACCTATATTTACCAACATACTACACACAATAGCTTCACAATAATTCCTACATGGAATAAAGGAAGTCATTGCGATGTTCAACTAGCATCTTCTTGATTACCATTTCTTAATCCTTTCTAAAACGGCAACGTTATAGACAGCTCCAATTTGAAAAGAGATGCAGACGACAAAATTATTCATATCAAAAGATGCAAATGTTTTTTAACTACCAGCAGAAGCACATCATCGCTTTTCAACGAAAACCTCATAACTGCAGCTTGTTTTAAGCTGCAGTTACGAGGTTTTCCTTGAAAAGCATCGACATATTCAAGCCATGAGCTATACATCTCTATGGTAACCATTTTTTACCTAGCTGGCAGCTCAACAACCTGGCAGAATGACTTCCAACTACATTCGAACCTGAGACCTCTTGCTTCAAGGCGGACACCCTAGCCATAAGACCATGGAAGTGGTTTAATACATATATGTGACTCATTCAAATTCGGTTTTAAGCAGAAGTTGAGAAAATGTCAGGAATTTGCTGGGTTTGGCAGATCTTCTAAAAGTTAGCTGATGAAAAGTTATCGAGAAGTGAGAACAGAACCAAGTTAAATTTTGCATGGTAATCAATAACCTTTTTTTTCAGCTGATTTTATTAAGATCTTCCAAATCCATCAATTCTCAGGCATATTTCCACCTCTGCTTTAAACTTTTTTTCAAATCAGAGCAATAAAAAGATAAGGAAATTCTTAAGTTATTCTTCATTTTTATAATTCATCTCATAACCTGAAAACTACATTGTCAACAAATTATTATCTAGCACAGAAATGGATGAACACTTCATAAAACAATGCATGGAAATCTTGACATAGATTATTAATACTTACCTTTTGGAAAATGTGTAGTATAATACAAGTAACAATATGTCATTGCTTTGCAGCAAAAACCTCGTAACTGCAGCTTAGAACAAGCTGCAGTTACAAGATTTTTGTTGAAAAGCAGCAATGTGTAGAAATAAATTACTGAAAATAAGTTACATGTAGTACAGAATTCTGCCACATAATCAAATGAAATGCTTTTGAAAACATTGCCAGTGTATTTCAGACTTAGAATTCCATGTGGTTTCAAATGCCAAAATTACTGTTAACATAGTCTACCTCAAATGAGATTGGCGCGAAGTCGGAATTATTCCGGCAAAGTTGAAAACGTTCTGCGGTGGAATTTCGACCGCTGAATATGTACCACAGCGCCCGAATAAGTTTGAATACATAATGATGACAGCCGAAAAAATTTACAAATTTCAAAATGGCCACATTACGGGTATTCTACCTTAAGTTTTTCTATATCAGAACTCATTTCAAACAAAACATACTTACCTGCAATCCCCTCTCTCACCCTAAAATGCTGAGAAACACAACGATATCTGACATACAAATGACTGAAATGAGACAGTATCTGGAAAAATGTCCCTTATAGCATTTTACTAAGCTAAGTTTTAACCCTTTCCCAAACGACAACATTCTAGGGTGACCCTCTTCAAAAACTGCCACAAATGACATAACAGATGTTATAAAAGATAGGATTTGTGTAAAATATGGCACAGAAAATATCGAGACAAAAGGAGAAACTGCTGGTTATCAGCAGTTTCTTCTATTGTCTCAATGTTTTCCTAAGCCATTTCTATTAGGGACGTCAAAACCCCGGTCTTGTTTGGGAAAGAGTTTAGGTCAGTCTGTGGTAAAATGTAATCTAATAAGAATTCATCCTATTAATTTTGGAGTTGTCAATTAATGGCCATGAACAAGCTATTGGAGAACAACAAGAACCTTGATCAGACTGCGTGTATACGCAGGCTGATCTAGGTCCATGTTGTTCTCAAATGCCATATGGGACATTTTTCCAGACCCTGGCTCAAATACTTAAGTTAAAGACTAATAGTTTGGAAAATGTTATGCAATAAGAGTTTATTGCATTGACCAGTCCTATTTTGAGCAAATTTAAGACTTCAAACTGACATGTCAAATCATAATAAATCATATTTGATGAGTCAAAATTGCAATGTCCTTTAAATCAGGGCCCTTAATCATGTATTTTACCATACAATTTTGTAGTGATAAAGATAATTTCTGAAAAAAAAAGAGAAGTTTTAACAACCCCAACTGTTTAGTTACTGAAAATGGACAAGTAACAAATTGTTCGATTCTTGCCAGAAGGCAGAGTATTCTCGTAAACAAGGCTCAAATCTGGGAAAAGAGCCCTTTTGGCATTCAAGACTACTATTGTTCCAAATGAGCCTATAGAGTCTAAGCACAATTTGATCAGGATCCATGCTGCATGTGGAAAAATTTATAAAGGCTCTGAAAAAGCTATCAGAGAACAGCATGGATCTAGATCAGACTGTCTACACACAGACTGGTTTGGAGCCATACTGGTCTCAAATATCATAAAGGCTCTCTTTTCTCCAGGTCAGAACCAGGCTCATTTAAGAGATGAATCTATGCAAAACACTTCCCAATATTTTCCTACGGCCCAAATCACTTTCACCATAAATCTCACATGTTTACACTGCCAATTTTGGTAACAGTGGACAATCATAGACATAGAAATTGATTGATTGCTAGGCACACACAATCAAAGGAAAGATCACTGCACAAGACATCAACCCTTTCCCAAACAACAAAATTTTGCAGTCATAACAATCTCCAAAACTGAAATCTTCTGTCTCTCATGACAATTAAGATATCAGTGTCAGAAATTGCCATTTGCTTGGTCAATGAATCAATTGATTTGTCGGAGTGTATCTAAGATTAGCTGCAAAAATCAATCAGTCCTTTCTCGCATGTTTAGTTGGTGAACTGTAAACAATAACACAGGTTATTCACCAATTTTCAACACACCCCTGCTCCCTACACTGACTTTAACTTGGCGCCATCGGGGCGTCCATCCTTGAACCATGTTGTAGTGAAGACTTGCAGGAATCCTGACTCAAAAACAACATCAATGAGGTTTGACAGGTGTTAACGGTTTGTAGAAGACGTTGACTCCCTGAAGATGTGCTGTAGTATCGTCAACTATCCCTGAATAACGAAGCTTCCCTCTCAATTCTCGCTTGGCATTAATCCTTCATCTATAGAGAATCATCACAAAACTGCAGTGATGAGTTGATTCCCTATATCGCTGCTTTACAAGGAAAATCTTGTAACTGCAGCTTAAAACAAGCTGCAGTTACAAGATTTCCATTGAAAAGCAACGAATTAATGATGCTTCAACCATAATTTAGCTCCATCGAGAAAACTTCATCGAGAAATTCACTACCATCACAAAGCCCCAAGTGATGTCTATATATCTGAACATTATTTACCAATGGAAAATGATAATTTGGGTCGCGCATTTTTCTTATTGAGGATGACTTCTTGATCTCGTTTGGTTTGGTGTCTATGCTCCTCCTCCATTTTCTGTTTCTGTTCTAACATTTTACGTTGCTCTTCAACCAATTTTAGTTGTTCCTCAGCCTGAAAAAGGAATTTTGTATAGTTTCCTTTAAAAAAATTCCTACATACACTGTAACAAGTAAATTTTCCTAGAAGTAAGACTTTTATCCAATGATTATGACAATGAATCTCAACATAAAAAAGTATTTAAATCAGAGTTAACTTAGTCATAAAGTTATTACATATACCACATATTACATATGCATTAAAATGACCTGAACTAATATATCCAGAACTTTTATAGCTCATACCCACTTTTCTTTGAATAATGAAGCTCAAAATTCAGCGTTATCTTATCTGTGGACTAGCAAAGAAAATTCAAATGTATGTTCCACATTCACATCTTTACATTTCTTCAGTGTTATTGCAAAACATTGTAACTACAGCTTTCACCCATTCGCAAACATTGACGCTTTTTGACGCCCTAAAGATAAAGGCTTTGGAAAACGTTGTGGAGAATGAAGAAATTGCTTGTGAAAAGCAATTTCTTCATTTCCCACAATGTTTTCTACCAAATAAGACCGAACATTTTTAAATTTCCTTAACTTGAACTTGTTGTCTGCAACATCTTTGAATTTGGACCACCCTAAAATTTTGTTGTTTGGTAAAGGGTTAATCAAGAAATAGTTACAAGGTTTCGCAATAACACTGAGGATATTTTTGCTGTCCGTGTATGTACTCACCAGTTTGCGCTGAGCTTCTTCTATCTTTTTATTATTCTCCTCCAAAATGCGCTCAAGATCCAAACGCTTCAAACGCTCTTCCTCCTAAAAAATATTTTGATTAGAGTTATGTCATGTAAACACAATTGAGCATAATCTATATAATTTATTGGACCAAAACTTTTCATATCTTGCTTGGCATAATGGTCACTAGTTTTCTCAATGAAAGACTCATTTGCACACTGGAAGCTTTTAAATTTTCTAGGTCTTACAACAGTTTTGCACATTTAAGAAAATGTCTTCTAATGCAAAAGGTATTACACAAAGACATACTCTTTACTCTTTAAAATTTAAATGAAAATTGAATATATTTAACATTTGGAAAATAACCATAAAATAAGTCATACATGTATCAGCCAATATTGCCCTATATCTAAATAGGGAAATATAAACCATTTGTAATGCTATTGGCATCAGCTCTTTCATTATCTCTGAATGAAAACATATGATTGCAAAACTGATGTAAGATCCAAGCCTAGCACATTTTACTGGAACATTTCTTTGATACTCTAACTAAAGATATGCCAACTTGGTAGCTGTTTATTTTTCTTCTTTTTTTTCATATGACACAGTGCACTATATAAACTTCTATGCATTACCATACAATGTATCATCAACTGATCTTGACATGATTTTTTCTACTCTTCACACATTAAACATTAAAAAATAGAAGTAGTGGGTAAAAGTTGTGATTTTAGTTTTTAGTCTACAATACAAAACTTATTTCTTATGGATCTTTCTAGAATTCTGTGTTGCTTCTCTACATTTTTTTCATACAAGCATCAAATTGTTGAGCCAAAAGCTGGATCTCAGCTTTGAAAATATTCTAGGGAAAAAATTTAATGAGTACCAATTTTTCCATTATTTATTTCTGATAACCGAGGCCACCGGTATGTTTGCAAATATCAATTTCAATTGTTTGTTGCAACTGAGAGCTCTATAAGTCAGCTTAACATTTTACTTTGAAAGTCAAAACATGTACTTTTACCCACAACTATATGCATCCTTAAAATAAAGAAGAGTTTCACCTTATATAAAGATGTAAACTCTTCAAAATATAACAATACTTACGGCTATAAGCAATCAATCCTTTAAAAAAGTCTGGATACATACAAAATAAATTTCAAAATTTGGTTTCAAATTTTTTGAGCACACAAGTTGAAACTTTTACTCAATCTTGCAGCCATTTTAACCCAAAGAAAAAAGGAAGTATTGAGTCCAATTAAAGTCAGGTTAACATCTTGAGGGTTTAGTACAAAACCAGCAACAGTTTTGTGCTAAACTCCAGAATCTGACTATTCTGCATATAGTTTTACCTACCATTTTCCCTTTCACAAGTACTGCAGTCTGCTTTCTTCAAAATTCTTCATGTAAATTCACCATCCATTACAGCTATGCATGCTTCACATTTTACAAAAATTCAGTTCAAAAACACCAAAACTGTCTCGATTCTTATCAAAACAGTTCTTCGAAGCAATATGTTTCCATTTTTTAATCTTGTTTTCAAACCACTGACATTTCAATATATGTATAACATAACAAAAAGCTATATCATACTTGCATGAAAGTGACAAAAAATCCATTTCTCTAGTATAGAACAAACATGGATACCTACAAAAAAACTGTAAACAAATGCCTAATTGTGTGTTTTCTCAGGTGGTAAACAATTATGTTAGTAAATAAAATCGAAAACCAAAAAGCTGAAAAGAAATTTGGTTATTTGTACAAAATATAAAGGAATAATACTACATGTATTATAAACCTGTAAAACAAGCTGTGTTAAGAAAATAGTAATTTGTTTAACGCCAGTCTAAGATACTGATCTATAGTCAAACAGTTAAAATGCTGCATTCAGTTTCACACTAAAAGCTGTTGTTTAGGGTAATAATACTACAAAATCTTATTTCCTTGCACAATTTCTTACATGTAATTTAGCTCTTACAAGTCTGTTTGAACACAAATCCTAATATTGGATCAGAACAACAGATAAGAGGGGATAAATTATGCATTCTAATTTTGTTCAAATCCAAACCCTATGCTGTAGGTACTCATTTGAATTGTCTCAGCGAGACAATTCCAATAACTCATTGAGTACCCACAACATAGGGATTGATGAACAATAATAGAAACATTGCATTTTCAAAAGCTATTATCTCCTCTAATCTGTAGCTCTGAGAGAATTTTTTGACAGACAGAGACGACGGTAAAAACTCGGACTCATACTTAGTATTCTGAAAGCAAAAAAACTTTTGAATATTTAGTCTGTGAAATAATATATCCCTTGATTCACTTTCTTTCAATTCCTTGATTGATTTTTATCAAATGCAAAATTGCCGAAATCATCATCTAAATAACAATATTGATGAAGACAAACATGTACATTTGTGTTAACCCTTCCCCAAATTATACATAACTTGATATCTTCCCCCAATTATCCACTGCTTCATGCTAACAATAAAGATCTTTGGAAAATGTTTGTTAGGAAAAGGTATGATGGATTTGTGAACCAACTAAGTCTTTTCTTTTTTGTACCAAAATAGTAGGAAGTTATTTATTCACAGACTATAAATCAGTTTATCATTTCACCTGTATTCATAACCCTTTCCTTAAGTCCAAATCGTCATAGGTTTTCTTACAAACTAACTTGCAAACAACTTTTGTGACACAAGTGTTTGTATGGAATCATATGTGACTTACATTCAAATACACCTAAGCACTAGTAAGTATGGAAAAGATGGCTTTATGTCAAAATAATTTAGAATATTGAACTTAACGAACCAGTGCCATTTTCAATTATAACTTTAAATTTAAAGGCGCGTTTCCATTACCGACCAAATCAACTTGATCAAGTGCTGAACGAGCTTGGTTGGCAAGAGTGATCGGGACATTTGAGCATGGTCGGCAAAAATAATCAGAAATTAATCAACAATAAATAAAGAAGAAGTTGTTTTAATACATTTGATCAAGTTTAATCGGGTTTGATCGGGGTATTTAGGCGATCGAGTTGATTTGGTCCGCAATGGGAACGCGGCTTAAAGTTAGTTCTGCCCTTTCTAGCTATTTATATATTCATGTCTAAATTCAGGTTTTACATGCATTGTTTTGACATGAGGTATCTTGAAATTTTGAAAGTTAGTCATAAGTCACATATGAAACACTAAATTATCAGTTGAATTCTTGATAGGTGGTGTAATTTAAATTATGATATGTTCTGGTGAAAGGGTTAAACAATACCTAGGATGATTTTCTAGAGCCACAAATAAGGGTAATTGAGAGAATTTCTAAAGTTGCTTTGAATAAAATACACTCATCTTAAATTGTTTAAGACTTCACTGTGACTACATTTCGGTATAAATCCGAGAACCTCATGTAGAAATCAATTCATTCACAGTTACTTGCAATATTGATATTTGTTTTCTTCAAACTGTTGAAAACTTTGAAGGCACTGTGACTTTGATTCTGTATAAATCTGAGAACCTCATATAGAAATCAACTCATTCACAGTTACTTGCAATTTTGATATTTGTGCTCTTATTTAGATATTTCTTTTTCCATGAATAACTATTTGTGTAAGTGTAGCCCCTTATATGTGACGTGTAGCCCCTTATATGTGACTCGGATAAACCCTGTGGAGACAAGCAGAGTTCCAGATCAGAGGCGAGGATGGCAAAACTAATTTTGTCATTTCTCTAACAAATCCTATGTTGTGGACACTCATTTGAATCGTCTCTATAGGACAATTTTGATGAAGACACATGACATAGGGTTTTTTAAAACTCAATACCCATGCTTTTGAACAAGAATCTCATAACTGCAGTTTGTTTCAAGCTGCGATTATGAGGTTTTTGTTCAAAAGCGACGTTATGTTTTTCAGAAGTTTCATTGCCATCGGCACCTCCAATCTAGATTTCTGCACAAGTACAAAAAACAATGTCTTTGGTTGAATGGTTTGTCTACCAAAACCAAGTCTTGGCTCTGATTTTTGGTGGCCATGAGAAGATACACCAGCTCAATAAACTGGCCACTCCTCTTAATTCAACGTCGACACTCAAACAAAATATTACCTCCTTCTTTTTCTGAGCCTCCATCTCAGCCGTCCGTTGTTTTTCTAATTCCTGAAGCATTTGTTTTTCCATGATTTGTTTTGCCTCCTCAACACGCCTTTTGACTTCCTCCTCGATCTCATCTTTCCGCTTTTCCAATTCTTCTTCCACACGCTTCGCCACTAATTCTTCGACGCGTCTCGCAACCTCCTCCTCGATCAGACGCTCTTCAAGCTCTTTCTGTTTCCTGAAAGTTGAATTGCAATGAATTTTGTGCTAAAAATAGAATGGGTACTTTATCTTAAGTTTTGATAAACCATCGGTGTTGTTTTAAATTCTCATAACTACGGCTTGATTCAAGCCGTTGTTACGAGATTTTATAACAACACCTACAAAATACTATTTGTTTGTCGGAAATTAGATCATGGTTTACTCTATAAAATTATTCCCTGTTTACCTTGTCTTGGTGTTTCCGGACAAACATTTTTTTTTTGACATTGCTACCAAGCAATATATTCATTTCCAACTATGTTTTCAAAAGCATTTACAATGAGGGACATCAAAACAATGTCTTGTTAGGGAAAGGAATAAGGCATTAACAGGGTTCGACACTAAGGGGAGTCCGTGAGTCCGAGACTCCCTAAAAATTGGTGGGACTCCCTGATTTTCAACCCAGGGAGTCCGACTGACTCCTTAAAAATTCTGTCGAAAAATTATAAGCAAAATGATAAAAATCTGTTAGCTCAAAATAACAGAATCTATTGTACTGCATTTATTCTTCAGTATTCCATGCAGACATGAAAATGACATCGTCACAGATAAAAGGCAACATGCATGCAACAAAAAATATTAAATTTTTTGCTTCTTTTCGGACTCCTTTACTTTTGACTGGACTCTCCAAGTTCTCTTGATGGGAGTCCGGCAGACTCCTTGGTTGGGAAAGTTAGTGTCTAACCCTGATTAATTAGTGATAAGTGATATTGGCAGATTTCACAAGACTATATTAGTGCTAATGTTACATGGACAGAAAGTGTTTAATTGATTTAAATATTTGAATTGTTTTTATAATTTACTATTCAAGCCAGAATATGATATCATGTGCAACATTTTATAATACGAATATAGAATTGACAAATAATTTTGTTTTTTTTCATGTTTAATTCATTGTTGATCGGTAAAAATGGACAGAATTTTGGACAGAATTAACTCCCACCCAATCCGAGTGTCTAACTTCAAATTTATATAGAAAAATAAATAATGTATAAAGCTATTTAAGTTAGTTGTGCATATAATCATAATATATTTACAATCATAAAATGATAATTATTTTGTTGTTTTTATATAACATTATTGAAAATAAGCCCTTTCTTTATGACAATGGCCACACTATTTATTTTCTGTCCTGTAACATTAGCAAGTAACGTTAGCAATTTCCAAGCCCCAGTAACTCTATCTTCAGGAGCAAATTGGGTACAATGTAGTGTTGTAAGTATGTATTGATTATTTATGTGACTCTGTCATCAATTGAGGTCAACACATACAGTATAAAGTATCTAATCTTTAAGTATTTTTCCATGCTAACGTTACAAAAAATTTTCTGTCCTCAAAAACTGTAACATTAGCAATGTAATTTTCTGATGGTTATTATGTTTTCTCCATCATTACTCATGGTGCAACCAATGTTAAACATGAATAATACACATGCTTTAAAATATTGACAAAGAGATAATTGCAGATTGTAAGTGTATGCTTGTGAAATCAACCATCAAAGTTTTCCGTCCAAGCTCAGTAACATTAGACATTGAAAAAGTCAAAGTGTTAAAGATATTAAAGAGCATTTTCAGAACAAAATATATGCATCAAAAATGGCATTTACACACTATTCAATGGTTTATTTAGTAGTTTTATTTTAAGAATTCATGCAAATGAAGTGTTTGTTTTTAATTTTTTTTGTGGACACATTCTGTCCTATGTAACACTAGAATGGGACATATTCCGTCCGTGTAACATTAGCAATCATGAAATCTGCCTATTACAAAATTTTACCTTCTAATTTTCTATTCAATTCAGGACTGTGTTATCATTGGCATGATATCAAAATAGGTAAACCGTTTGTAACATTTCTAAAGTTATTAAATCAGGGTTTCCAAAAGCTCCATTTTGGGGGGTTTTCACCCCCAAATTGAATCTTGTACCCCAAAATTTTGCAAGCAGCCTTCTAATAGTTCTATGTTTCTTATAGAGGGGGTACAAGCATTGTGTAAAATAACGCTTTTTACCCCCAAATTTGAAAGTCAGTGGAAACCCTGTAAATCCATTAAATGGCATTAATGATTATTCCAAATTTCGCTTTTGTCTTACTTGATTGCTCAAGTCTTACATGATTGTAGTACTGTGGTACATTTGTAAATGTTTAGGGGGCAAAATGATACAAACCAGTTTCCAAATAATTCAACACAGCCAGTGGCGGATCCAGGATTTCTGAAAGGGGGGGTTCGAATTTACATTTAGGGGGGTTCGTTTTCCTATCAATATACAATTTTGACTCAATTTCTGCATGAAAATGAAAGAATTAGGCTTCAGAGGGGGGTTCGTTTGAACCCCCCCGAACCCCCTCTGGATCTGCCACTGACAGCGATGAGTCTTCTTGAAACTTCTCTTACAAAATGCCATTGATTTAAAAATTTATAATAAATGGCACACATAAAATGCGCAAATAATTTCGCATCTTAGCTTGACTTACTGTAATCGTTGTCTCTCTAATTCTAGTTTTTTCTCCTCTTCCTCTCTACGTTTGGCTCGCAAAATCAAATCATCGTCACTACTGGAACTACTCGATGATAGAGATCTACGTCTGAAAGTAGAATCATGAGTCGTAGAAATCATTAGTCAGAATGACACATGACTGCATCAGCAGTTAAAACTTAGAAGAACTAACTTTTAAGTTTCCAGGTTCATACATTTACGATTATTCCAAGTGAAAATATGAACAAAACTTTTAGAATACACAGTAATTTTATTTACCTCCCCAGTCTGGGACTCCCAGACTGGGGAGGTGAAGATAAAATTACTGTGTATTCAGTGGGAGCATAACAACCACTTTGATTGGAAATTTCTTTGGGAACGTGTGACGGGAGGTCTAACCCATATACCAAAAACTTTGATAACTCGACACTGGAACATTTCACTGCAACTTGACTATTTGCTCTTTTCTTTCAATTTTGCTGTTGTCAGATCCAGCAAGATTGGCCCGATTGGCGAATTTCATCATCTTCTTTTTTCTTCTTCCTCTGTAAGGTCAGGAGTCATTACTGACTGTAGGGTTGACCTGTGTTGAAGGGGGGGGAGACAGCCACCATCCTCCAGAGTTAAAAACACTTATGTACAGGTTAAAACTATATACATGCGTTGATTGAATTACGCGCAGAAGACGATGGAGCCACTCCTGACTGAGTCTTCCAGGGCAGCTGCGAAGTCTTCTATGGTGTCAATGTCCGTGATCTGTGTTGGGAGCTGGTTCCAGTCTCTGATGGTTCTTGGGTAGAATGACTGGTGATACACCGTAGAGTAGGCATCATGCTGTCGTAATCGTCCCCTACCTCTTGTGCGTGAATCACCTGCTTGTAGAAGGTTGCCAGGGTCCACATCAACAACATGGTGTCTGATCTGAAACAGGTATTGAAGTCTATGGATGCGTCTCCTGTCTGCTAGGGGGAGCCAACCAAGGTCTCTGATCATCTGTGTGACGCAGCCGGGTGTTCTGTCCTTGTAGTTGTTGTGAGCAAACCTTGCTCCACGGCGTTGGACCTTTTCAAGCTGGTTGACATCTGATACTTGGTATGGGTCCCATGCTGCTGCTGCATAGCTCAGTGTTGGTACAACAAAAGTGTTGTAGGTTCTCTCCCGGGCCTCCTTGGAACAGTTGTATAGATTCCTACGAAGGAACCCAAGGGTGCGACTTGCCTTTGCAGCTGTTTGGTTGATGTGGGTCTCCCATGACATGTTGTGGCTAATATGGACCCCCAGATACTTGGCACTGTCCACGGCTTCTAAGACATGGCCATGTAAGGTATACTGATGGTGCTTACGAGATCGGGAGTTGGTGCAGATGTGGATAACTTGGCATTTCTCCGGGTGAAATCGCATTTGCCACTTTTCCTCCCACTCCTCCAATGCATGTAGGTCTTTCTGTAGATCTTTGACATCAGCATTGGATCTTATCTGTTTGTACAGCAGTCCATTATCTGCAAACAATCGTGTGTCTGAGGAGGTGCATTCGGGCAGGTCATTAATAAATGCGAGGAAATATAGAGGTCCATTGACAGTGCCTTGCGGGACACCAGCGGTTACATCTGCTTGCGCCGATTGTTTTCCGTCTAAAAGGACCCGTTGTTTCCTGTTGGTGAGGAATGACTCCACCCACTGAAGATTTTCGCCTCTTACGCCGTAGTAGTCTAGTTTCTGTAGTAGTCGTTTGTGTGGGACTTTGTCGAATGCTTTGGAGAAATCAAGCAGAATAACATCTACTTGATCTCTTCCAGAGCGGAGTTTACTGGCTATCCCCTGAATGGTGGTAATCAGCTGGGATTCACACGATCTCTTCTTCCGGAAGCCATGTTGTTCGTCACATAGGATCTTGTGTCTTTCAAAGTGGTCCATGACGTTACTGTGTACAACATGCTCCATTACCTTACATGTGATGGATGTAAGGGACACAGGTCTGTAGTTGGAAGCCAGCTGCTTGTCATCCTTCTTGAAGATAGGTACGATGTTTGCGTCTTTCCAGTCACTTGGTAGCTCTCCTGTATCATAGGACTTCTGGAAAATTTTTGCCAGCACCGGAGCGATTTCTGCGCTTGCTATCTTCAGCATGTGTGTTGGTATGGAGTCTGGTCCCGCAGCCTTGTGTGGATTCAGGTTGTGGAGGAGTTTTTCTATTCCCTGTACTCTGAATGTAATCTTGGGCATTGAAGGATGAGGGCTGTTTCCCATATCTGGCATGTTCCGGAGGTCCTCTTGAGTGTAGACTGATTGAAATTGATCGTTCAGTACATCAGCACGTGCTGTAGTGTCACTCTGTAGAAAGCCATTCTTATCCAGCAGAGAGGAAACACCAATATGGTCCTGCTTTCTACTCTTAATGTAAGAGAAGAAGCGCTTCGGATTTTGTCTGAGGTCTCCACTAATGATATCCTGGAGGTAGTGTTTTTCTGCAGCTCTTGTTGCTGACTGGGCCTCTCTCTGTAGAGCTCTGTATCTTTTCCAGTGGGTTTCATTGGTTGTTTTTCGAGCTTTTCTGTGGGCTCGTTGTTTCCTTCTCATTAGTCTACGAAGACTAGTGTTGACCCATGGGTGTGTTTGTTGACTGCTCGACATTTTTGTTGGTACATCAGGGGTTGAAAAATCCACTCGCCCGCTCGCATTGGCGAGTAGAAAATGCCGTAGGACGAGTAGATTTGGGGACGAACTAGTCCGATGGGGCGAGTGCAAATTTAGGACTTGAATCACGCTGATTGAGGGAAAAAAAATTAAAGATCGAAAAGAAAGTATCTATTTCAAAAAAAATTCATATCGGAAACAATAGTATTCTCTGTAAAACAGACCGTTCCCTGTTTATGTCGATCAATGCCGAAAGTGAAACTAAACAAGGAAACTAGAGTACGCCTAAATCTGTGTTACTCATATGCGTCGATTTTAGCGAGATCAAAAGCGCCGCAAACACAGTCAATTGATGATATAGTCATTCCAGTTTCAATATAATCACGTGATTTTTCCGCACCCAAATAAGGTTACGTTTACTATGATTTGTTTACAAAAGTCGCGCGTGACGCGTTGTCTCTTTCTGATATGCCGCCTCGCGATTACACAAGGAAATTCTCTCACATTTACCGGGGGTTGTACATATTAAACTGGTGTGCTTACTCATTCATTTCGACAGCTAATCTATCTTTAGATAGAAATTAAATGAAAAGTAAGTGTTTACAGTAATGTTAATCAGCGATTGATTTATGGTAAAAGATGGAGGACTTCAAGTCTCGGCCACATTCGATTTATTGACCATCTTTTTTAATAAAATTGTTGACTTATTCGCCTATGACTTTTGAAGTGGCGATCGCCAGCGCAAGCCCTGTCTGTCATTTATACCGAAGAAACTTTATTTGTACCTAAACAGAGTCAGAGTTATTTGCCTAAACATTAACATAGTCAAAGAGTTATGTTATTTGCATAATAATGCATCCGTAAGAGCCAACAGTCTAAAATTTTCTTCATCTTTATGGGCGAGTTGGGTTGCCTTAAGGGCGAGTAGAAATTCAGAGCTACTAGTCCTACAGGACTAGTAGGTTTGAAGAAATTTTTCAACCCCTGTACATACTTGTCTACAGCCGAAGAGATGGCTGACTTGAAGGAACACCACATTTCTTCAACAGATTTGGCAGATTCGAGGGTGAACTGTGTTGAAAAGTTACTGAGATGAGTCTTTATACCACATATATCACATTTTTTCCAAATGAATATCTTCTTTTTTGGTTGTCTTGAGCGTATGGGCTGAATTGATGTATCTAGTAATACAATATCATGGTCACTCTTAAGTCCAATAGGCGGCAGGGGTTTACATCTTAGCTTGAAGTTCGGATGGGACATAAATATGAGATCTAATGTAGGATTGGCCTTGTGAACCTCGTGGTACTAACATCTCAGAATGAAATTTTTTCAGAACAACTCCTTACTTTCAATATTTCTGTTACTCTATGGTTGCATCAACATCTCTTGAGTTTATTTACACAGAGATTTTTTTTCGTGTACTGCATAATATTGATATCTGTGCCACGTGACTTTAGGCATGTTGACCTAGTTACTAAAAATAGGTATTTTGGAAACCTCGCGGTATTCATATGAGGCCCTGCAATGTGTACCACAGAATATCAGCAGGAATATTTTTGTCGGATATAGATTAGAATATAGAAAATCTAATTTATGTTAATATTTTTCCAACATCCAATGAATGTGAAAAAGAAAAAAAAAATGTTTAAAATGGATCCCAGGAAAAATTGCTTTGAGCGCCGAACCTTTAGAATATTTAGATAGTTCTCAGTAAGAAAAACCCTTTCTGGGCCTCATCAACAAACTAAAAAAATATGTGTACTTACAAATATTTAAAAAATGAATAAGCTAAAATTTGTGATAAGAATTTTTTACTTTGGAGGTCTGACAAAAACTGTTTTGAAATTATTAAGTTTAGTCTACCTTAGACACACATTCTGAACTCCTGCATGGGCCTCCTTATTTCACTCCCTTATTTGGAAGAGCTGTGACGTCATCAATGACGCGTCATCTGCCATTTTGAAACCATTAGGGGTTGAAAAATCCACTCGCCCGCTCGCATTGGCGAGTAGAAAATGCCGTAGGACGAGTAGATTTGGGGACAAACTAGTCCGACGGGGCGAGTGCAAATTTAGGACTTGAATCACGCTGATTGAAGGGAAAAAATAAAGGATAGAAAAGAAAGTATTTATTCTAAACTTCATATCGGAAACAATAATATTCGCTGTAAATACGACCTTTCCCTGTTTATGTCGATCAATCCCGAAAGTGAAACTAAACAAGGAAACTAGAGTAAATCTGTGTTACTCATATGCGATGATTTGAGCGAGATCAAAGAGGCCGCAAACACAGTCAATTGATGACGTAGTCATTCCAGTTTCAATATAATCACGTGTTTTTTCCGCACCCAAATAAGGTTACGCTTTACTATGATTTGTTTACAAAAGTCGCGTGTGCCAGAAAAGTGCGGGAAAATTGGATGACGCAATGAAAACAAAACGCTATCTACGTAGTAAAATTAATACACTGACGTTACAGTTGTCGCCACATCGTATGGCACATGTTTATGTTTTCTTTAACGTTCAATTACATTTGAACAAAACATAAACATTGTGCCATACGACGTGGCGACAACTGTAGATGGTTTTAAGTTTAACACAGACGCGTTGTCTCTTTCTGTTATGCCGCCTCGCGATTACACAAAGAAATTCTTTCACATTTACCGGGTAGTTGTACATATTAAAATGGTGTGCTTACTCGACCATTTCGACAGCTAATCTATCTTTCGAATCACAATTAAATAAAAAGTATGTAAGTGTTTACAGTAATGTTAATCGGCGATTGATTTAAATGGTAAAAAAGGAGTCAAGTCTGAGCCACATTCGATTTATTGACCATCTTTTTTAATAAAACTGTTGCCTTATTCGCATAGATGACTTTTGAAGTGGCGATCGCCAGCGCGAGCCCTGTCTGTCATTTATACCGAAGAAACTTTACTTGTAGAGTCAAAGAGTTATGTTAATAATAATGCATCCGTAAGAGCCAACAGTCTAAAATTTTCTTCGTCTTTAAGGGCGAGTTGGGTTGCCCTAAGGGCGAGTAGAAATTCAGAGCTACTAGTCCTACAGGACTAGTAGGTTTGAAGAAATTTTTCAACCCCTGACAGAAGCAGAAAAGGCAGAAATTATTCACAAAATTCAGCAAAAATCCTGCACTTTGCGCATTTATTGCACGAGCTGTCTCATATCAGGGGTTCAGCAAATTTTGGAAAAGGTCAGTTTCTTTGTATCGTCGCTGAAAATGTGTTTTGCTAACCAATTTAGTTAATTTTTTTCATCTAGTTGGTGTCAGCTGTCAAGATTGAGATCAGGCTAATCAACGCTCACGAAGATAATTCTCGTCGATAGCATAGTTTTGCCCCATGGTAAATTTTGTGATTACCGCGAGGTTTAAAGTACCGCGAGGTTTGCACAAACGACTATATTCTGCTGCCTTGTTGGGAATTTTACTATTTGTTCCAGGTTTAGGTCCATTATTATATCCAAGAAGGTCTTACTAACACGGTGGGGATACTGAGAGTCAGTCACGGTATTGGTGTTCCAGTTAATGTCGGGCAGATTAAAATCACCTCCTATCAGGAACATAGATTTCTTAAATTTACACTTAAGTTGACCAAATTCTTGTGTCACTGAGTCTAGGAAGCACTGGGAAATCTTCAGTCAAGAGTAACTTACAGTCAACTTACTGTATAAAAAGAAGTTAAAGAAAAGATACTTATGATCGTAATTGTCATGATAAATTAAGGACGTACCTTGCACGTTTCTTCTCTCTCGATCTTGACCGAGCTCGACTGTGGCTATGTCTGTGGTTTTTCTCTTTGGAATTTGACCTAGATTTTGATCGCCTTTTCTTGTGCTTTGTTCTGTGTTTTGACGTAGATTTGCTTACTGCCCGACTAGAAGACCTACTACGACTTCTCGATCGCCCCATTTTGTAAGTATGTCTTGATCTGTTATCTGTAAATCATCGATTTTATTTTTTTGTGCGTTTGCCTTTCATACCAAGATGGTGGATATGTGACGTCATGAAATGCAGAAAAAGTAGGCTGGATCTTTATCTTAGACTGGATTATAGGCAGTCATTTTTGCTCTAACACTGGCGTTTGCCAGAAGAATTTGACACCTTTGAATGGTAAACACATTACTCATGATTACTGCTCAGATGCTCCTTTTCACTCCTTGATCTTGTTTTACACAGTTTACTAATGTTCTCGAGACTTTGATGCACACATACACGTATAAGCTTGTAGCTTCTTTTTGGCCCTTTTCTAAATTGTTTTCTTCCGTTTATGGGACATTTTCCCACGTTTTGTCATTACTTAATCTTGAAAGAACAGCATTTAAGCTCCTTTTTGCCCCCTTTATTTTCAACATTTTTTCTATAAAAAATCGTAATAACATTATTTTTGATAATCTAGCTAGATTCTAGATCTTGGCCTACTTTTCTTTAATTATAATACATGATGTGAAAGTTTGATTTATTAGATCTAGCTTTTTAGACTAAATATTAAAGAAATTATGGGATGGAGTACTAAATACCAGCATGCTGCCGCGGGTCCAGGATTTCTGTGAGGGAGGTTCGAATCTGCAAGTGTGTGTGTGTGTGTTGGGGGGGGTCACTTTCCTAGTATTACACTTGTAAACTTGTCTGACTGAATTTCCACATGAAAATAAAATAGTCAGGCTACAGAAGCGGACCATACGTTTGAACCCTCCGACCCCCCCTCTGGATCCGCCACTGGACTCGGCCTACTGTTGGATTAGTTTTGTAGCCTGCACAACACATTTGAATTTCGCTAGATTTAAAGATATCTGTCGTTTGAGAAACAGAAAAAAAAACTTCCCCTAAAATGGCGAGCCACAATAGAACGGTGTTGCCGATTGCATTATCTATGGGTCTATCTAGAACTACATTCTTATTAGTTAGCCTAAATATGGAATAATGAAATAGGAAATAATACTTGAGGGGGTTAGAAATTGCTAATAATCAGAATTCCCATATTCCACTGCCAAGCCCGGCAGCACGAAACTCCCAAATCTACCCAAATCTACCCAAATCTTACCCAAATCTACCCAAATCTACCAAAATCTACCCAAATCTTACCCAAATCTACCCAAATCTAATGCGATTATTTCGAACGTATTCCCGAAATTTATATGATTATATGTTCTGTATTTGTGGAAATTAATTTTTTTCCACAATTAGATTATTGTGGAATTAGATCAAGATCTATTACAGTTCTAGAATTGTCCTGAGCAAAGTAGGAATTCTTACTTTGTCTGCCGATTTTTTTTAAATTTTGCATTAAAAAATCTACATTGTGTATTGATCAATCGTAATTTTGTTGTAGATCTTCTATTACGTTCATTTCTATCCCTTGATGCCTTGAGGTTTTTCTTTGTTAAGAGTGTAGGCCTGCCGTATGCATTTCTAACCACCATTCCATTGCTATTCTATTGCCTAAACTTTTCTGTCTTTCAACAACAAAATAGAAATAATTGACGATAAGATTTATGTACAATATATAGCGAAGACAATATTGAGGCAAAATATGAAAATGCCGGTTATCAGCATTTTCGACTCTTGCCTCAAAGTTTGTCTTTTTTGTGTTGTTTTTATTGTTTTCTGTAAGGCACATAAAACTGGGTTCTTTTTGGGAAAAGGTTAAATTATTCTGACAATCCCCGGATTAAGTGTTGTAACGATGATATCATAAACTTCTTAACCTGTATTAATTAGAGTAATTTGTCACAGCTTTTATAATTTACACCAATACGTGGATCCAAGGTTGCGCTTCCCTCGAATTTGTGTTTTTCTTTCGCCAAGACAGTCGGCCACCCAGAAAACACAATGTTGAGAAACTGATCACGTTTTGCTTTAACACCGACGATATTATTATTAAACATTTGTTTTCCTCTTTTCTGTAACTAAAAACTGAAATATATCGAACAGTTTGCTTGATTTGGGTAAGATATGGGTAGATTTGGGTTAGATTTGGGTAGATTTGGGTAGATTTGGGAATTTCGTGCCGCCCACCAAGCCAACCACACTGCACTGAAGCCTGTTTGACATCAGTCTTTCATATTTAATTAAGTTAAAATTTGGGAACACACTTTCTCAAACAAGCCCTTGTTTTGACGTTATTCAATGAGAAAGATTATGAAAATAGTGCGGGAAAAGAACTGTTCAAAGATATAGTATAACTCAGCGTGGGATCCAAGATTTCAGTTAAAGGGGTCTAAAATACAAATGGGGGATTCGTTTTCCTAGTACTACACACTTATGACGTAATTTCTGCTTGAAAATTAAATAATCACATTATGTATAGGGGCTGAGGGGGAGAGTTTGAAACCCCGAACTCCCTCCGCCACTGACACTCGGGCCTAACATATAGATCTAATATAGATCTTAGCTAGATCTACGTATAGTCAACATTTCTCTTCTCCATTCTCCAGGAAATCGGGGCCAGGTCTTGTTCGGGAAATATTTAGATAAATGAATTGAACATTTTCATCATCTGAAACACCTTTCACCAACATTTTTTTTATCTAAGGTTGTTTGAGAAAGACGATTTAAAAAAAAAAACTCGATCCAGAGGGGGTCCAGAGCGGGTTCGGGGGTTCAAACGACCCCCATCTGTATCCTGATTATAATTCTTTCATTTTCATGAAGAATCTCAATCACAATTGTGCATTAATCACGATTCCCCTTTTTGTAACAACACACCCCACTTCACAGAAATCATAGATCCACTACAGCTTTTGAGAGGAGTTGTACATAGACGACTTACAAGAGTAGGCCTATCAAAAACTCCGTTATTATAATGATCTATTTATCTTTGAAAATCAAATATTAGTAGTTAAGAAAATGCTAGATCTAGAAATACGTAATACCGGTAATCTGTTTCATTTTCTCTGTCTCAAATATCCCATATAACAGCAGTGTAGATTCATTTGTTAGATTTTTAAGAAAAGCACCATTCTAAAGGGAGTACCTTGAAAAATAGATTTTTTTGGAAAAACCTGTCCCATACGATGTGAAAAGAATGCTGGTTATTTCAAACCTTCTGTTATGTAGGAGTTTTTTTTAGGAAAAGATCATTGTATTCTACATGATTTTTAAGGAGTACAACACAAAAAGACCATTAGAACCTTGAAAAAATTTAATAGAGTGTTTTGAAAAAATGTTTTCCGAAGGATGTGATTCAAATAATACGTTCCTTTTTCAAACCTTCCTTTGGGTATTTAATGTACAGAATAAGGGTTTTAGGACAAGATCCTTCTATCGTAAGTATTTAGATATATGCAGTAAAACACAGATACACCATTTTAAAGTTATTGGTACCATCTGATAGGAACTCAACACCATTGACTATTTCTTAAATCGCATATCCATAATAACAACTCATGGTCCCTTTTACACTAAAATCTGGATACGCAAGATTATATCTGATAGGAACTCAACTCCATTGACTGTTTTTTAATAGTCGACTCTAACTAACAACTCACATGCCATTTTTTTGTCCAAAACGTGGCTTCTGAGAATGGTATCTGATGGGAACTCAACACCATTGGATATTTCTATAGTCGAAACTACCAAACAATTCCCTGGTCATTTTAAATAGAACAAATTCAGGATTCAAAGGATGTTTTCTGATGGGAACTCAACTCAACTGAATAGCTTTATAGTCGACACTAACTAACAATTCCAAAGCCGTTTGAACAGACAACATCCTGGATTTAGAGTATGGTATCTGATAGGACAGTGATTATTTCTACAATTTTAAGATTACGGGTCCTAGGGACTCGCTGGAGTTCATATCAATAATTTTAGTCCAATTACTAGCTTGTGAGTCCAATACAGTATTTGTCAATAGCAAATCTGTTAAAATGGTTGCATCCATGGACTCGCTGGAACTAAAACTTTGCACCCCAGAGACCTAATTATGAGTAAAAGATGCAGGATGCGCAGGTAAATAAATCACTGTAGGATCACAATTCCATTGGCTAGTTCTATAGTCTGCACTATATAACTAAAAGCTTACAGATCCTTAAAACCAAAATTTGGATTCAGAGAATGGTATCGGATTACACTTAGAGATACTTCTAACGCAACACTTATATTTTTCATCATAATTAAATGAATAATGCAGTATACATGTATTTTATGAAATTTTCAGCAAATATAAATCAATAATGTTTACAAGTTTTCTGTAAATTTCATCGAAATCGATTGATTCAAACATGAAAAATATTCAGTTTTTTCACCAAGACTCACAGGCGATTGCAGAATTCAAAAGCATCAAATCAGCGTCACCAAATCATGCTCATATAGATCTCGAACCACTGCTTCATAAGATTTGATGACATGATTTCATGTACGAAGCAATAACTAGTGGACATTGCTGCAGACCAGTACATAATCTTCAAGAAAAACCAGATTTTCACATGACAGAAAGTACAGACTGTGAGACAGCTAACAGCTACGACAAGCTACTACAAACACAGTTTCTTCCCCCGAACTGTATCTACCTGGAATATGTACATTGCCAGCATGCACTGCTGAGACCACTAACTTGGTATCTTTCAAGCAGGGGTTGTCAGCACTTTTAAAAATTCTAACTGCAACACTCAGCTACAAGTAAAAGTTAGTGATTCTTGGCCCAGCAAGCAATTTGTATGGGTCCCATATGGGTCCCTTATGGGCACCTTTATGGGTCCCATAAGGGCAATCCATATGGGACCCATTTAGGATGTGCAACCGGGGGCCATATGGGTCCTATCTGGGCAGCCCATATACATGCAATCTGGGACCCATATGGGTCCCAAATGGGCAGACCCATATAGACAGCCCTGATCTAACCCATTTCTATTGGCTTGCGTTTGGTGTTGATCGAAGATGAAAGCCTTCCAGAGCTTCTCGCTCAGAAGGGGTAATTATTCCCCATCATAGAGGATTAAGGTCTCGCCAGGTATGTCTGACGACCTTGACACATTTTCTAAGGTTTGATACCTAGGAATTTGGTCTTAACTGTCATAACATTTTCGAGGCTTTCAATAACTATCTATATGTTTTTTGATACATTTTTATGTCTAGATATATTTCTATCTTTTTTTTGAAAATGTGTACACAATTTAATTTTTTTTAACAGAATCATATAGGATTATCAAGCCAAATGCTTTCTTTACATAAACGCTTTGTAAAAACATGATTTATTGTCAAGATTTTAAATTATTTCCCTTTAATATACATAAAACTCCTTGTTACACACTAATTGATAAGATTGTGTTAGTGATTTGAACAGACTAATTACAGTTTAAACACCGTTAAAACGACAAAATAATTCGGATGATCCAACATGAAACCCATGTTTAAAAAACGATATTGACAAAGAATGTACTTCTGTACAATATAGCACAGAAAAAAACTTATACAAAAGAAGAAAATGCCGATTATCAACTTTTGCTAATATCTCAAGGCGTATGTTTTTTGGCAATTTAGGCCTACCTTTCTATTAGAGAAGTCAATACCAGGTTTTGTTCGAGAAAGGATTAAACATGTCTTATTGATGTTGCCTTACTTGTCTTGCTGAATCTAATGTTGTTGTTTTTCAATTTGTATTGATTTGATGGTCATTAATTTTGATGGATATAAATAAGATCGTCATTTAAATTGAAAACTTATAATTCTATAGGCTACACGATTCAGATTATGGATATTTTAGATATGCTCATGTATACATAATTATTCTGTTGTACTTGAATGGGCGCAAGCCGATTATTGTAACTGGGACTCCCATAGTCAAAATAACATGGGCTTTCCTACATAGGTCCTATATGGGCATACCCATATGGGCTTGCCCATACACAGCCCATATGCTGGGAATATGGGACCAATCTGGGTCCCTTATGATCAAACCCACATGGGCTTACCTACATAGGTCCTATTTGGGTCCAATATGGGCCTACCCACATGGGCTTACCCATACACATCCCATATGGGGCCCATATAAGCATGTTTGCTGGGGGGGGGGGGCTGTATCCGTTTGGGTTTCATTACCCCTTGGCGGCAACCGTGGGGGGAGAGGCTTGGGATGAAGTGATGAAAATGTAGCTGAAACCCCTTTCACTTATTCTGTCTTTGATTTATCCAACTCAGGCCCATAGGAAGCAATTTCATTTGGGGGGGGGGGGGGGGGGGGCTAAAGCCATTGTCCTGAATATTGGGGGGGGGGCTATTTTGGATTTTCCCAAAATTTTCAATGTAAAATTAACAAAATTCGGCATTTTTGGCCAACATGGGGGGGGGGGGGGGCTTAGACCCCTGTTCCTACGGGCCTGCTAAGTACTACTCTATCTTTCTATTTTCTCCACATAATCTGACTGTGCACCACCCGTCGCGTAATAGTCATGTGTGACTGTGATGACGTAAACTGTAGATGTAGATGTAGAACTAGAATTCAGGTGCACCTATTTTGTTTAAGAAATAATGTTTTGGGCGTGTCAGCGTCACACGAAATCTTCGAATTTGTTAACAGAGTTTAGTTTTCGGCCTTTTTTGCACCAATTTAGTCAAAATTGTGTAATAGATCTACAAGGAAAACTAGCCCCCATATATAGATCTATAAGTATATATGTAGGCTACAATATAATTTGTATAGGCTAATCGAACCCCTTTCACGGAAATCCTGGATCCGCTGCAGTATAGTCGACACTAACTAACAACTCCCAGGCTCTTTGCGAACGAGCAAAAAAGAAATGAGCCAGGATCTGGAAAAACGTCCCTTAAAGCTTTTGAGCCCAACATAGATCCAGATCAGCCTGTGCAGATGCACAGTCTGACCCATCTTCGCAAGCCAAGGGTGACATAGATCTACGACGTAACGTCATTTCTGTATTCACCCTTGGCGTATTTAGTCCGATTTTCTTGGTCTCCTGGAAAGCATTTTCATTGGTTCCAGCGAGGTCTCGCTGGAACCAATCAGATTGTCGACTGATACATTTGTTATGAGTAACCAATTCATGACAACTGGCGGGAAAATGCATTGCATTTGCAACTCAAAAACGCGAAGATGGGCGATTTTTCCCAAACGTTTTACTGCAATAGACAGGAATTCCCTATCTTTAATCGTCGAATTATTCAACTTTCGACAATTCGACCATAAAAGCAGCTAACTTTTACCTAATCCGCATGACGTATGACGCGAAAGACAACGCGCGTTAATGACGTCATCAATAATGGACGTAAACAACCGACAGAACATGTATCCGCTAGGCGGCGCTTTGCGATTTCAAGAAAATCGGACTAAATCTGCCAAGGGTGAATACAAACGTAGGTGGGTTCAACCTTGGCTAGCGAAGATGAGTCTGACCAGGATCCTTGTTGTTCTCTAATAGCTTCTTCATGGCCTGTAGTAACAAGAGAGCAGCATCCATGGCTATTGGCCTGTTTTAAATAGAGAACAGGCTGATCTTAAATCTCAATTTTTGAAAATGCTATAACAGACGTTTTTCCAGATCCCGGCTCAAATTTAATGTTAATAATTATTTCTCTTTGTATACATCGAAGAGTGGACTGACAGCATTGATCACAAAAAAGATCTTGACATTATCTATATGGATTTTAAATCTGCTTTTGATAAAGTCCCTCATAAACGGTTACTTAAAAAAGTTTGGAACATTGGAATAAGGGGAAAATTACACAAATGGATAGAAGCTTTTCTTTTTGAAAGACAACAAAGGGTAATAATAAAAAACAGTTCTTCAAACTGGCAACAAGTTATCAGCGGAGTCCCCCAAGGAAGTGTTCTGGGCCCCATCCTATTCTTAATATTTATCAATGACTTACCAGATCACTTAACATGTTCAACCAAATTGTTTGCAGATGACACTAAAATATACAAATCCATATCTGAACCAGAGGATGAAATAGCTCTTCAAGATGACATATTCAACGCCTGTGAATGGGCTAAAAAATGGGACATGACTTTTAATAGTAAAAAATGCAAGGCATTGCACATTGGCAAAAATGAAACAAGTGAATACTTTATGAAAAATAAAGATTCTGAGATTACAAAGATTGAATTATCAAAAGGAGAAAAAGATTTAGGAGTTACAATAGACAGTGGATTAACATTTGAGCAACACATAAACAATAAAGTCAACTTAGCCAATAGAAATCTGGGGTTAATCAAAAGATCCTTTACATTCATGGATGAAAATATGTTTAAGCATTTGTACAAATCGTTGGTTCGACCGCACCTAGAGTACGCGTCTGTCATCTGGAGTCCTAAATTCAAAAAACAATCAATTGCAATCGAAAACGTCCAAAGAAGGGCGACAAGAATGATCAAGAGTATAAGACATCTGACTTACACACAAAGAATGAAAAAATTAGGCTTACCATCACTCGAATACAGAAGACACAGATCAGATCTTATTCAAACATATAAATTATTAAATAAAATTGATATAACATCAAAAGAAATTCTAAAGATAAACACCACTACACAAATTAGGGGTAATAGGTATAAACTATACAAACAAAGATTTGCTACTGACACACGCAGAAACAGTTTTAGCAATCGTGTTGTAAATATATGGAATGAACTCCCAGACTCAGTAGTGGAGGCCCCCAGTTTAAATTCCTTCAAGTCCAGATTAAACAAAAGCTGGTTCCCATCCTACAAATTTGATCCGCGTTGCTATTATTGAAAAAAAAAAAAAAAAAAAAAAAAATGGATCAATATTAGAAAGTGGGATGTCATATAGCTCAAATCTGTAAAATAGTTTTAAACATTTTTATTGAAAAGTAAATAAGAATTTTTTTTTTAGCAATATATGCATATTAATGTATGATATCAGGAACCAGTGTAAACTGGTACTAAGTCATCGCATGTACAGTGAATTCAAAGTGTTAAGTATTTGTACAAATAATGATTATTCGCGTCGCGAAGAATAGTGAAAACTATCAGTGCCGTACAAATATCTAAGTGATGAGTGTTAGTGCATGAGGTAAAAACCTCATATATCGAGTTGTGAGACAAAGAAGAAAAAGGGCCAACAGAAGCTATAAGCTTATGCATTTTATGTGCATCAAGGCCTCGCGAACTATGTGAACTATGTGAACTATGTGAACATCGGATTATTTTAAAATGATACCTAACAAATTTTGTGTAATTAGTTTGTTCGGTTACCATCATTGAGAACATTATTCTGATTTTGCCACGCAGAAATTATGAATTCCAACCATACGTCTCAATTTATTTTACTTTATCTCCCGGGAAAAGACAAAAAGCGACAAAGTTGGCGAATTTCTATCAGATGCCTGCTTTTAAACCATGGATGATGAAGAGGAAAGGTTGTTTTGGGGTAGGCTTTGCTGTCGAAAATCAATGTAGAAACCAATAATGTCGATCTGAGTCAAAGTACTATTTTATGTATCTGAAAGCAAGGGCCAGTGGCGGATCCAGAGGGGGTACGGGGGGTTCAAACGAACCCCCCTCTGAAGCCCGATTATTTCATTTTCATGCAGAAATTCAGTCAAAATTGTGTAATACTTAAAAAACGAACCCCCCTTTTTGTAAAAACGAACCCCCCTCACAAAAATTCTAGATCCGCCACTGAAGGGCGTAGAGCTGGGACGAGTACTCGAGTACCGGGGTATCGGGTCGGGTAACACTAGTACCCGGGTAATAAATTGTTACCCGATACCCGGTTCCACACATTGACTAATTAGAGTAAAAAATCTTTTAATGATATTTATGCGTTTTTAATCATGGTTCAACATTTCACTCGATTGTGAAGTGGAAGTAGACCATCCAAACAGTTTGAAATGGTTACATCCATGTCTATTACGGACACTTTAGAGGTGGAAAAATGATAGAAATATAGGGAAGAGTAGCATTTCGTTCTTTAAGCAACCCTAATATTTAGCAAGTGCCATGAACTTGAACTATACATTCACGTTAAGGGACCGAAATTTCTTTATTCCAGCTTATTCAAGCTATAGCTTCGAGGTATTTACATTTTACCCATGTTTTTTTTTCGTAAGATATGTGTTTGCGAAAGTTTGACCAGTCTTTTTTTGGTCGCAGAATAGTACAAAAACATCTACGTATTTCAAATATTGCATAAATTTAGTCTTCTCTTTGTCTTACAGAAGACCAAAGAATTGCCAAACTTCGCTTTTTGAAGAAAATTTAGACGAAGCGTGGTTGTTTGAAGCTAGCAAACAGGTACCAGGATGAAAAATATCTTTAGATGACCATAATGGCATTGGTGTTTTTAATCATCGGGTACTCGAGTACCCGCGGGTAATACGACAACGGGTACCCGGGTACAAAATTTCTACCCGTCCCAGCTCTAGATGGGCGGACCCAGGAAATTTTTCCAGGGGGGTCCAAGCCCAAGATTTTATTCCAGGGGGGGTCCAAGCTCAAATTATGGCTTAAAATGTAATAAATATGCAACGTTACACTAAGTTTATATAGTCAAAATTTAATTTTCGGCCAATCCCCCCCCCCCCCCCCCCAACCCCCAACCCCCCTCTAGATCCGCCCATGGAAAGATTAAAAAAGAGACGGAGGTGGGGGTGGGGATGGGAATCTTTTTTAGACGTTACTTCGAACGTATTTTATATCTATTGGGAAACAAGTATTTACATCATATTTAACCCTTTTCCAAACGACAAAATTTTAGGGTGATCCAAATTGAAAGCTGCTGCAGATGACAAAATGATGATAATAAAGACATGATTTGTGTAACATATGGCACAGAAAATATTGAGACAAAAGGAGAAACTGTTGGTTATCAGCAGTTTCTTCTTTTGATTCAATGTTTTGATTGTTTTCCCATGTATGTTCTATTAGGGACGTCAAAACCAGGTCTTGTTTGGGAAAGGGTTAATCCTCTGTTCTGCTTCCTGGAAATCATCAGTACTCGCGCCGAATGTGTGGGCCAATGAGAAGTCAAGAACAGCATCTGCTAACGGGGATCAATTTCCGATCAAACTCGGAACCTCTTGATTGTGAAGCAGACACTCGACCAAGTCCACGGACACCTCACTGTTAGAAATTTCATTAAAATAGTCTAGGAGATGAATCCTGCAGCGAAATGCAATTCAACAAAGGATTTGCAGGGCTTTTTTGTAAGGTTAGGGGAAAATACAACTCTAGGGGTATATTTATTGCTTGATTTTTCAATTAAAAAAAAATCTTCTAAGTTTCACCACAATATTAAAGATATACATAAAAATATAGAAATGAAATCCAAGTACAAAATAAACCTTTCCACGTATCCCTCGCAAATAAGGTCACAGTCATCGACACAGCCGGTTGTACGGTGTGTTAATATTGAGGAGGTGTGTCTTGTTGACCTTGTCTTGTTTTGAAGTAAAAAATAGAATGTGTAAACACGCTTGTAAAGGATTGATCTATAGCAAAGGAAAGATGGTTATTCGCCGTCATTGAGGTTTTTATGCATTGCTAATTGTTTTTCCATGCACAAATATGAGTTCCCGAACAGTTTGAAAGCATAAAAACATAGAATGGACCAACTTATCACATCCTTAAATGTCTAAATTTCTTGTGGATTTTTGTCCTGATTGGAAAAAAAATAGGGCCTATTGGATTGGGAATTGGGCTGTTTTTCGGCCCTAAATTAATACTAAATAGACAAAAAAGCCCTGAAACCTATGACTTGTGAAAGATTTTTATTGAAAACTCATTTTTTTCTCATAATTTGATTTCTCTACTAAACGACATAAATCTATTCTCTAGGGTTTTCCTTGGGCATAAGAATTTGGGGGTCATTGTGACCCCCTTGCCTTCAAAGTTGGGGGTCATTTCTACAATTTTTTGGGTCAGATTTTATAGATCCAGCAGACCTGTCTTGATTTTCAAAAAGCAAAATATAAATTGCTAAAGGGATCAATGCTTTGTTGTTGACAGTGGCGAATCTAGAGGGGGTTCAATGAGTGCATCAGTTCACATTTACAGAAATACAGGATCTGCCACAGATCAAAAATACAAATAGATCAGAAAATGTATTCAGGTGTTGTAGATAATTTCTGTAAAAGTAAATTGCAACAATTGAAATTCTTTTAAGAAAGTCTTTCTATACCCTGCAGCAGATCCAGGATTTTTGTGAAAGGGTAGAATAATTATATAAATAAGGGGATTCAATTTTCTAGTATTACACAATTTGACTGAATAACCTAGCTACGGAGTGGGGGGGGGGCTTGACTCTGACTGTCTGTAATGTCTATGTCGTTCTTATCCCTGAAAATCTAGCAATAACCTCTTTAATCAATACACAATACAGTTTGAATTTGAAATAAGAATTTGAAAAATTGAAATATAGAATATTAATTTTTAATCTCCTCTTATCTCATTTTTTTAATTTGATCCTAACACATAATTATCACTATTTACAAGAAAACAACAGCACAATCTTGTAGTCCAGGCCCGTAGGAAGCAATTTCATATTGGGGGGGCTAAAGCCCAAGTCCTGAATATTGGGGGGGCTAATTTGGATTTTCCCAAAATTTTCATTGTAAATTTAAGAAAAATCGGCATTTTTGGCCAAAATTGGGGGGCTTAGCCCCCCCCCCCCCCCTGTTCCTACGGGCCTGTAGTCATTACACTTACAGCATTGTAAAATATTGTTTAACCCATTACCACACAGGGACACCTTTTGACGACAAACAAGCCAAAGACTTTGGAAAACATTGTGGATAAATAAGAAATTGCTTTCTTCATTTCTCACAATGTTTTCTATCCCAAAAAGACCTAAAATGTAACAATTCATTTACAAAAAATTGTTGACTGCAGCATCTTCTGGTAATGGGTTAAGATGATAATAGATCTAATGTATGTACGAAAAAAGCTCTAGGCCTACTTGCGATAACCTGTATGAAATAACAAAGTTGATTTTGTTCATTTTCTTTTTCAGAAGCCAAGGAATGGTAAGGATACATCAAGAAAAGAAGAAAATTAAACAACACAGAAATGGACACTTACTAGTTACATGTACAGTGGGAAAAAGATTCAGAACTACAGATGAGGGAGTAATGGCTTTTCAAAATAAGATATTCCGCTTGATATTCATCAAACTCTATGTTGTGGATACTCATTAGAATCGTCTTGTTAAGGTGATTCAAATGAGGGTTTGGGTAACAGGATAGAGTTTGGATTTGCTGGACATTGTGCATGTGCTACGCATGAACTTGTTTATCATTTGTATTCTGGAGACATCCATCATCAGATAATCGGCCACATACACACATGTAATGGGTATGGGTACTCATTTCAGTGATTTTTTTCCTAAAAAAAATTGTCGTTATTGTGCCCCTTCCCCCTCTCTGAGGAATATACTTTTTCCCCCATTTCAGATAAATTTTCCCCTGCTGGAAATAGATTTTTTGGTTGCAAAGAAAATTCCAAGTCATATTTAGATTCTAGGGATCTCCAACAGTTCAAATGGTTGTTTCAATGTCCCATTATGATAGACAAGCAAGTTAAATGCATTTATAACACTGTATTTGACGGTATAAGCATGTATCTAAATTTCCCCTTTTTGGGCATTCACATGCAAATTTTCGCCCACCTATGGGCCCTGACCCCCTTCCCCCAAAATAAAAAATAAACACTGCATTTAAATTCAGGGGTCTCGTTTGCCAAAATTTGGGGCCGTTATTGGGCCCCATTCCCAATGGCAAAAAGTATCTGTTTTTTCCCAATTCTCTGGTGAAAATTCCCAATGAGGACCCAGAATGCCCCATGTTAAGACCTCTTCTTCATTTACAAACATTTTGAAGATAGTTTTAGAGTAGATTCTTAAACAAGAGTATGTATAAATGCATTTTACATCACTACAGTCTAATTTGTAGCTGAAACTGAGTCACAGTATGAATACACACTTGTTTAAGTTTTCCCAACTTAGGTAAAAAAGTCGCTATTTTTCCCAATTTCTCTGGCCCCTGGCCCCAAACAAAAATTGGTAGAAAGACCCCTGAAATTGTCTCTAGTATTGTGGATGATTCCAATGAGTACCCTAAACATACGGATTGAAGAGCATTGTACACAATTGTATGATATTTTGCACTTTGAATTAAGCCATGTTTTTTTTCCCCTCTTATCTATAGCTTTACCCCTATCTTTTTTTGGAAATATTTAACCCTTTCCCAAAATAAGACTTGGCCTAGGTTTCTCGAAAAAACTTCAGTGCATACTCATGCTCAACTTCAAACGATTACTCTCCAACATTGAAGGGTATTCGATTGAAGTTCACATGGATTTCATGTGATTTGAGCACGGTGCTCAGATTTGAGTCTGAGAACATACTTCAGTTTTTTCGAGAAACCGGGGTCTGGTTTTGACGTCCCTGATAAAAGGAGCTTTGGAAAATATTGAGACAAAAGAAGAAAATGCTGATAATCAGCATATTGAAATTTCTCCTTTTGTCTCAATATTTTCCTTGCTATAATGTACACATGAAAAATTAATCCTATCTTTATCAGTATCAACTTTCTTGTCTGCTGCAGCTCTCCAATGGCAAAGAATTTTGTGCTAAAAATAGAATTGATTTACCATTTTGTTTTGATAACCCATCGGTGTTGTTATAATATCTTGTAACTATGGCTTGAATCAAGCCATAGTTACGAGATTTCTTAACAACAAAAACGAAATACTTTTGTTTGTCCGAAATTATGTCATAGTTAACTAGATAAAATCATTTCCTATTGGACAAACCTAATTTTTTGACATTTGGGAAAGGTTTATTGCCCAAACAATACCTGCTTCCCTGAATTGAAAGCTTGGGAAAACATTTATACTGATAATCAGCATTTTCTCCTTTTGCCTCAATATTTTCTGGGTTGAAATGAGCACAAATTCTTTGATATCGATTTTGTCGTCTGCAGCAGCTATCAAATTGTACAACCCTAGAATTTTATCATTTGGAAAAGAGTTAACCCATTACCACACAATGACTCTTTTTGACTCCTAAGAGATAATGGCTTTGGAAAACATTGTGCAAAATGAAGAAATTGCTTGTAACAAGCAATTTCTTCATTTCCCACAATGTTTTCTACGTAAAAAGACCAAATGATGCAACATTTCATTCACTTGAAATTGTCGTCTGCATCATCTTTGAATTTGGACCAGTCTAAAATTTTATGGCTGGGGAAAGGGTTAAGGAAAATGTTTTAGTTCTCAGAGAGTTCTCGATGAAGGAAAGAAGTCATCCAGCGTAGATATCAAGCAGATGTTGACATCGTCCCTCAAATGTCATTCCATTATAAAACAATTGTGTGAAAAGGAGACAGATCCCACTTACATGGTAAGTTTTTTTTCCTCAATTCTGTTTCCTGCTTCTTTAACCCATTACCACACAGTGACACCTTTTGGCACCTAACAAGATAAATGATTTCAAAAACATCATGGGAAAACAAAGAAATTGCTTGTGACAAGCAATTTCTTCATTTCCCACAATGTTTTCTAAACAGAAAGACCAAAAAATGTAAATGTCGTCTGCAACACCTTTGAATTTAGACCAGTCTAAAATCTTGCCATCTAGTAATGGGTTAATGTTTTTAAATTGGAGATTTCTCGATGAAGGAAATAAGACATCCGATGGAGATATCAAGCAGATGTTGACATTGTCCCTCAAATGTCATTCCATTATAAAACAATTGTGTGAAAAGGAGACGGACCCCTCTTATGCAGTAAGTATATTTCTCAATTCTTTTTCCTGCTTAAAACTTTTAAATTTGAGAGTTCTAAGTCATCAAGCAGATGTTGACATCGTCCCTCAAATGTCATTCCATTATAAAACAATTGTGTGAAAAGGAGACGGATCCCTGTTATGCAGTAAGTATATTTCTCTATTCTTTTTCCTGCCTCTTTAAACTTTTAAATCTGAGAGTTCTTAGTCATCTGCTGTAGACATCAAATAAATGTTGACATCGTCCCTCAAATGTCATTCCATTATAAAACGATTGTGTGAAAAGGAGACGGATCCCTGTTATGCAGTAAGTATATTTCTCTATTCTTTTTCCCGCTTTACCCTTTCCCAACAGACAAAATTTAAGGGTGATCCACTTCAAAAACTGCCACAAATGAAAAAATAGATGTTATCAAAGATAGGATTTGTGTTAAATATGGTACAGAAAATATTGAGACAAAAGGAGAAACTGCTGGTTATCAGCAGTTTCTTCTTTTGTTTCAACGTTTTCCCAAGGCTTTTCTATTAGGGACGTCAAAACCAGGTTTTGTTTGGGAAGGGTTACAACTTTTAAATCTGAGAGTTCTTAGTCATCTGGTGTAAACATCAAATAAATGATGACTTCGTCCCTCAAATGTCATTCCATTATAAAACAATTGTGTGAAAAGGAGACAGATCCCTCTTATGCAGTAAGTATATAGCCGTGTGCAATTTAGGCCGGTAGAGCTCTTTCAGAAGAGCGTGGTTCCCGGCTCTGATACACTACGTAGTATTTTTTCTACTACGAGTGTATCAGAGCCGGGAACCAGACTAGCTCTTCTTCTTCCAGAAGACAACTTCTGGCCTAAATCGCACGCGGCTTATTACTCAATTCTTTTTCCCGCTTAAAACTTTTAAATCTGAGAGTTCTTAGTCATCTGGTGTAGACATCAAATAAATGTTGACATCATCCCTCAAGTGTCATTCCATTATAAAACAATTGTGTGAAAAGGAGACGGATCCCTCTTACACAGTAAGTATATAGCCGTGTGCGATTTAGGCCGGTAGAGCTCTTCCAGAAGAGCGTGGTTCCCGGCTCTGATACACTACGTAGTATTTTTTCTACTACGTAGTGTATCAGAGCCGGGAACCAGACTAGCTCTTCTTCTTCCAGAAGACAACTTCTGGCCTAAATCGCACGCGGCTTATTACTCAATTTTTTTCCTGCTTAAAACTTTTAAATCTGAGAGTTAATCTTAGTCATTTGGTGTAGACATCAAATAAATGTTGACATCCTCCATAAATGTCATTCCATTATAAAACGATTGTGTTAAAAGTAGACAGACCCCTCTTACACAGTAAGTATATTTCTCAATTCTTTTTCCCGCTTAAAACTTTAAAATCTGAAAGTTCTTAGTCATCAAATAAATGTTGACATCGTCCCTCAAGTGTCATTCCATTATAAAACAATTGTGTGAAAAGGAGACGGATCCCTCTTACACAGTAAGTATATAGCCGTGTGCGATTTAGGCCGGTAGAGCTCTTCCAGAAGAGCGTGGTTCCCGGCTCTTTTGTTTCAATGTTTTCCCAAGGCTTTTCTATTAGGGACGTCAAAACCAGGTTTT